>PVLC010005802.1:0-73601 GCA_004027655.1 Graphiurus murinus | reverse complement strand
AAAAAAAAAAAAAAAAAAAAAAAAAAAAAAAAAACCCAAAAACTATAAAAACAAAACAAAACAAAACAAAAAACCCCAAACTCTACAAATAGTAAACAGACACTAGTTCGTAAGTACCGAGCTTAAATTTTCACGTGTGTCTTTGGCGTTTTTTATTTATTTATTTTAATTTGCTCTGTCAGTGCAGGCAGAGAATTGTCCATTGCTAGTTTATGTCTCTGGACTCTCCACTGGGTCTGGCTGCATCTCTGTCTCTGCTTTTTGCTTTAGCAGTCTAAAAGCCAGACCTTTCCAGATACCCTGTGTGCACTGGGTTCCTCCACCCTTCTGGCCCTGTCTAGGTTCTAGCAGGGCAGATGGCTGAGTCTATCCTTTGTTTTGTGAATCCTGCACCCTGCACCCGAAGTGCGCTAGCCCGACTTAAGGCTCCCTGCAACACAGCCTGTTCCTGTTCTGATGGCTGGAGGCGCAATCGGGCAATGATGGTCTGCGTAGCTAGCAGGAAGTTGGTGGGAGGGGCTGGCGGCAAAGATGGCAGCCGCCGTTCCCAGCGCGCGCAGGCTCCCCTCTCCGAGTTTGTATTCGATTTTCCAGTATTCCTTCTCTTCCTTCTGTGAAGAAGCTGGATTCCTGCCTGTGCTCTTTCCTCCTTTGCATCGTTGCTCACTGCTCCGTCTTTGGGGTGGTATGTAGACACTGGTCCGCGGGAGCTTCCGACTGGCCCTCGGGAGCTTCTGCCGACTGTTCCATGGGGGGTTCTGGTCACTGGTGCAGAGATCCCCACCTGGGTAATTCGTGGAGATCTGGGGCCAATGCCATGCCTGGGCTGTTAGCCGTGTCCCCATGTAGCTAGCTGCTCACAGAGTCTGGCTCATCTCCGCTGCTTCTTCCACAGCCTAATCCGCGCGGCGCCTGACCACTGCTGCGCAGTGCGCGGGGCCGTAGCCCTGGGCGCGGGGCTGTAGCAAGTCCCCTTGCCCTCCTGGGTCCGCTTTTTTGATCTTCTTTAGGCGTGGTTCAAATTTCACTTTTTTTGTTGTATTTTTCTTCTGTTAAGATGCTCCTTTTATGGTAAATTTTGTTCGCAATCACAGCATCTATGGAAAGCTGTTTCATTCCGTCGCCATCTTGGATCTGTCTCCAGGACTCACATTTTTTAATTTAGCTGTCAACAGCAATCAATTAGTGCGAATGCTAAATCCATACTAATTGCATTCATGTGCCAACCAGTCTTTAGTGAACTAATAAAAAAGCAATTCACAGTCTATCTTTATGTATTATCACATCATTACTACTCAAAAAAGTGAGTCTCTTAAAATTCAAGTCATATCATGACATTCCTCTGTATAAATACCTTAAATGTCGCTTTAGCTTCTGAATTTAGAATAACCTGGAAAGCTGTGCATGGTCATAGTCCTTTCACTCACATCCTCCCTTGTAAGCTGTTTAGGATTATTTGCTGGGCCCTAAACATGCCAGGCATATTCCCACCTCAGGGCCTTTGCATATTCTGATCTCTCCACCTAGAATATTCTTTCCCTAAGTATGAAATGATTTGTTCCTTCACTGCCTCCAAAGATTAGCATCAACTTAACCTTTTCAGTTAGGCCATCCCTACAGTCGGCTTAACATCCAATACCTCTGCCAGCAATCCTCCTAACTTGTGCCTTTTTCATGTTATCACCAACCTACATCTTATATATTTATTATTTTATTATTCTCTTCTTTCTGTACTAGATATAAGTACCAGGAGTGTAGAGATTTTGAACATTGGATTTTGAAAAAAATAACATTGTTGTAATCTGTGAAAATAATCACCTATTTTTCTCCTTTGACCTATTTTTTCAAGGAACTGAGTCCTATGTTTTACTATCTTGATTTTTTTTTTGCTTTTACTATTTTGCTTTATTTAAATAAAACATGAAGTAAATTCTTTGGTAGCTTAAAAGTGTCTATATTTTTAGTCCAATATTAATACTTCCTAAATTTATAAGAGATAATACTTTATAACTAAATTAATAATGTCTATTGAGGTAACTATGAATTATATTAGAAGATGATCAACAAATAGAATAAAAATAAGATATATTAAAGTTTGATTAATGAATGTATTGTCTTGTATTAACATTACTCAAAAATTCAATATTATCATTCTTTTCATCAATAATTTCTGAACCATCTCAAACAGACAGACACTTACTGTTATAATTAATAAAACCAACAAGACTTAGAGTAGTTAATTGGCTTAGATGGCTCATGAGAAATGCATGTCAGTGAAGGTAATTGTCAACTCTTTGATCCAAAGTAGAAAATTGCTTCTAAATGAAACAATCATTATAAGGCTGACCATGGCAGTGATTGGGTTGTTTCTATGGAAAAAGTAATTGAAACAATTAACCGAGGCTACCAACCACAGCAAGTAATTGTCAGAAATGAGTCTCCTTTGCTGAGGAAAAGGTTAGAATGCGACAGCAAGAGCAAAGGAGTGCAGACAAAATCAGAGTTGGAGAGAATTGATGTCAAGTTGGAACAAGGCTTGTGATTAAATATGTAAGCAATGCCCAAATAGAATATAAGGCTCAAGATTGATCCCAAACTAGGTAGGAGAACTAGTCTCAATGGAGGAAAAAACAAAACAAAACAAAAAATAAAAAGCTAGATTAAGGTTTAAGGACCAAGGTGTCTGGTTATGCCCTTCGTGAGAGCTATATACCTCCAAGAAAAGTCTCATAGGTGACAGTAATAGTCTTCAAGTGGCAACAGGCAGCAAGCCTGGCACTAAGCCCACTTCCTGCTGTTGAGAAACATGGTGTGATAGAATAAAATAAGCTCTGTTTTGAAAGGCCTGCGAGGAACTTTGTGTCTTTTAAGGGGCATTTTTCATGCTGCTGAACACAGAGTTTTCAATTTCATAGACTGTGGTATATATACAGAATTCAAGGCATATGAAGCAGTATGTTTTTAAAAAACTGAGTAATGGGCTGGGGATGTAGCTCAGTGTATGATCACTTGCCTAGTATGTGCAAGTTCCTGGGCTCAATCTTCAGCATGTGTGTGTGTGTGTACACACACACACACACACACACACACACACATACACACACACAATGAGTGACCAAGATGATAAGCTACTGGTGATAGCTGAGGAACATCAAAGGTAGACTCCATGTGGCAATCCATTAGCTTCTATGGCAGTTTATAAGAAGGCACCTCACTGAGGGTTTCTCTAACTAACGACACAACAATGTACAGGTCAAAGCTTCTATATAAATTCCTTCATTTAGCTTCAAGCAAGACATGGCACTAGTCATAGGTAATTCAATAGTGATCAAAATAGACAAAATCCTTACCTTTAATAAGAGCTCCTATGCTAGTAGAAAGGACAGATAGAAGGGACACATATTAGTACTAAAAGCTACTTGGTATATTTAGGTAGGCTTGTGTATACATTTATATCATGTACATATGTGTACATGAATAGCAATGAGGGGAGGCAGAGGGAGATATTAATATCAATAGCATCTCAGCAAAACACTAAAAATATATAGCAGAGCCATAAGAATTTCACCTGTACTTGGAAGGTGTCCTTTTAAATTTACTTTAATCTATCCATATATATGTGTTTATACATGTATGTATGTATCTATGCATGTATGTCTCTCTTTCTCTTTCTGTAACATCATATGATCTAGCCTAATTTCTAAACCACTGAGTTTAATCCCACATTTTTCATGGCCAGTTAATTCCTGGTTCATCGCAAACTGTAGTTGTGGCCTACTCTTCAGGTTTCTTGTGTTTTGCCAATGTTTCTTTTTCAACTTCTGTCTAGATTTCTACATCCTTATTTAGTCCTCAGCTTGAAGTTTTTTTCCTAATCTGCTCAATTTCAATTTCAAGAGGTTTTACTTATAGCTTCCAATTTTGTTTTAACTTTTCTAATTTTTACACTGGCTGACAGCTATTGAGGACTAATGCTAAGAGGCATACAGGGGACAAGTATTTATAATAATCTGTTAAATCATTTAGCTGCAAATAACTTCAATTTTACAATTTTCCCCCTATCTACCAAGACTCTTCAATTTGAAATGATACTGTTTGGATAGAAATTTGGGTGGAAATTTGCCTTGGGACTTTTTTTGTATTCAGTTAATTTATTGCCCAAGCATACTACTGTTATTTCTGACACTATTTCCTGAACTCACTGCAGGGAAACAAGGCTAATGATAAATAAATTTAAAGGAATTTGCTTTTTCAAAGCAGAAAGGCTAATTAGCTCATGTTTAAAACCTTGGAAAATCAGAGGGAATTAAGGGTCCTGCACAAGATAGCATCAGAAAATCATCTTCTTGCCCTTTTTATTGCTTTCATTGCCATAGTGATAGACAAGGGAAAAATTTGAGAGGAAATGGGGAAATTCTAGCATTTTTCCTTATACATTTGAGAGAATAATTTGGATGCTCACATACCCAAGAAAAATACTTAAGTTACAGCTAGTATGAGCTCGAATTCCTTGGAGTTATGCCAAAATCCAAAATGTGCACAGAGGGTGAGTGAAGCCTGTATCCACATGTGAGCATCCTATATCAGTCTGTGTTCTCCAGAGAAAGAGAACCAGTATTTTGTATATAATGAGATTGATCATGAGACGTTGGCTCACATTTCTATGGAAGCAGAGCAGTCCCTTTATCCACTATCTGTGAGCTGGAGTCAGGAAAGCCAGTAGCTAAGGCTCAAGGTCTATGAGCTAGAAGCACTGAAGGAGTAATTCACAGTCCAAATGCAAGAAAAGACTCATCTCTCAGCTCAAACAGTCAGACAAAGACAGAGAATTCAACCTCCGTCTGCCTTTCTGTGCTTTCAGTGAGTGGGAGGGTGATCTGCTCTGCTGGGTACTCCAATCCAGATGTTCCTGTCTTCTGAAAGCACCACATAGACACATCCAGATATAATGTTTAAATTGATATCCGTGCATTTCATGGCCCAGCTGAGTTGATACATAGAATTCATCATCACACATCCACTTGGAGAATAAAGAGCCATCAAACTATGTTATTCATCTTGCTAGGGTTTTATCATGTTTGTCACAGATCCTAAGAAGTGATAGGATGATAAAAGTATAAGTGGTGTCCAAATATAAGAGTGCCTGTCAGGAATAAGAAGATGTGATAACAGAATAAGAGGCAAGGTGGGAAAGAGAGAGTGGGAGAGACTGGGGAGAAAGCACCAACAGGGCAGCTCCATTTCTGACCATTGCTGCTGATGTCAAGCACCATTCTTTTCTGAGGTTTGATAAAGGCTGGTAGATGTGTTCTAATGTGCAGAACAAGGAAAGATTTCTCACATGCAAGCTATATAGCACTTTAGATACTGAGGAGCCACCAGTGACATTATAATATTACATAACTCATATAATCAGTTTCCTTATCTGGATTCTATTATCTCACTAAATTAAATCAGAAAGCCTTAATATGGAAAAATCTATCCGTGAGTGCCTCTGAAAGTTTTGAAGAATGAAGGATTTGAATAATACCTAAAATCACAGTATTTGGGAGATGTATCATTTCAATGTTGGGAGTCCCTGTGAACAATCCACTTTAAGGTATCTCAGTGGTAGAACTGTGCCACCTTTAAAACACACACATTTCAGACTCTCCAAGCACTGGAGACTTACGCCACTCTCGTGGCTGAAGGGAATTACTGTGTCTGTCAGAATAGAGAAAGGAGAATGTAAGTCATGAGAAGTGTACTCTGTCAAAGTTCAGTCTGATTTTCTTTATTCAGACATGGAATATATGCAGCCTCAGCAATTTAGCAAGACCCTGTTTCATAATGAGAAAAAAGAGTCATGGGTGTACCACGGAGGTAGAATGCCCTTGGGTTCAATCCTAGTTAAAAAAAAAAAAAAAAAAAAAAAAAAAATGAGGGATATGCATTTTGTTATTGGAATATGAGAATAATTGATTTATTTGGAATTCTCATTACAATTTTATTAGCAAATATGGTTTCTTTTGTTTGTTTTTGCACATGCTTATTGACCACATACCATAGGCCAGGGTATTCTATTCCATTTAATAAATCTTTGCTCAGTTAATTCTCATTGCAATCTTTATTTTGCGTGTATGGTGCAGGGGGATTGAATCCAGGGGCATTCTACCACTGAGTTACACCCCAGCCAGCCCTTGTTTATTTTTATTTTTATCCATTTTTTAAATTTTAAAACAGGGCTTCTCTTAGTTGCTGAGACTGGCCTCGAATCTAAGATCCTGATATCTTAGCCTGCCAAGTACTGGTATTACAGTCATCCACCACCATGCCAGGTCTCTTTACACTTGTTTAAAGCAGGTAAAATTTAAAATTACTCCTATTTTATGTTTTCTGAGGCTGAAGACCACAGAGCTGGAGTAGCCTGACCCATTCAAACAACCTATGAACTGGGAAGGGAATTTCAAAGGATCTGAATCTATGGTATGTATTCATTGCCAATACATTTTGCTCTTTTTTATTCTTTACCTGTTGTGATGTCCAAACATTCTAAGTGTTTTTATTAGCCCCCAAGCCAAGAACAGATCATAAAAATAATGGACTGAAGAAATGACTACAAGTCTTAGTTCAGTGTGAACTAAATGTATTGCATATTTGCTAAAACAAATACTTTCAATTTTAGGCTGCCTGAACAGCAGGGTAATATCCTTACAACATAATTGCTAGTTAAGGTGGACCCTATGTTACTTAGTTGCCAACTGGAATATTATGCTGCAATGATGAATTTAAAAAAATCATAACTATCTGGATTCTGATTAAGATGGTTATTCAAGCACCTATATTGTGATAGGTTCTGAGAATATTGTGTTGTTACATGGAGAAATGGTTGGGTGCACTGGAAATGTATGAACTTGGGAAATAAAAGAAAAAGAAGGCTTGTGAGGATAAGTAGTATTGGGCCTGATAGCTATCTTCCAATATTAGACTATCTACTATATACGGAATAAACTTGACCATACTTCCTCCAGAATCAAAAGATGGAAATAAATGAAGAAGATTTGGGTTTAATAAAAATTTAAATTCCTTTAGTTGATGGACAATAATCACTAGAAATGTCCAGGCCAAGAATTACTTGACTTTAGAAGTCTGGGGGTGGTGCAGGGGACATTATTGCATTGGGGAGAAATAAGGTTTTGTCATGATAGCTAAATTCTTTCCAACCTTAAGATACTATATTTTTGTTTTTGTTTCATTTTGTTATCCCCTTGGAAAGAACTACATACAGAGAACTTAAAAGCTTAAAGCCAAGATGTGAATCCTTTTTCCACATCTCTCCTTCCCAATTCTCACCATATAACTTTCCTATATCGGGCCTTACTTACAGCTTTGCTTTATAGCTTTCAGTTCCAGATTTGGTGAACTCTATTATAATGGTCAAAGTCAGCAGAACCCTGCATTACAAGGCTACTTAACTTCAGGACTATTGACATTTTAGGTTACATAATTCTTTGTTTGAGATGCATAACAGTATCTTTAGCCAAATCTGCAGCCTCTCCTCATAAAATGCCAGGAAAATGACATGTTCCAGGTTATGGCAAACAAAAATTACTCCCAATGTTGCCAATGTCCCTTTGGGAAACAATAATTGCCCCACGTTGAAAACCACTGGTACAGTAACTAAACGATTAGGTGAAATAAATTATAGAAATCAGTGGAAAAAGCTGAGTGTAGTGGCACATGCCTGTAGTCCCAGTATTTGTAGTCCCTGTCTCAGCCATGTGGGTTTGAGGACAGGCTCAGCAACTTAGTAAGACTCTCAGCCACCTAGTGAGACCCTGTTTCAAATCAAAAAGTAGAAAAGGGCTGGGTGTTTGTGTATTATATCTCAGAGATAGAATGCCCCTGGGTTCAATCTACACACACAAACACACAAAAGAAATCAGTGGAAAATATTAAATATAACCATGTAAGAAAAGTGGACGAAGAACTAAAGTATGTGTGTAATTCTGACTTTGGTAGTCGAAGACTGTGTTGCTAAAATCAACATTATTAAGTGTAATTTCACTATTTCATAGAACCACATTAAGAAGAAAAATTTAAAAATTCACCCTGAGCTTTTTTATTTAATATAGTCTCCAGATAGATATGCCTTCAGTGCTAATAAAATAAAGAAATATATGTAAATTGTTTAGATCATGTATACAATAATCAATACCTAACAGACTGAAATTATTCAAGTTTCCATTCCATTGTTCAATATTTCTTGCTATTTATATAATATATGGTTTGTATTTCAGTGGTACAAGTAATGTTGGATAAGCCCCTAATATATATTCATATATAGATTAATTGAACAAATATATAAATCAATGGATGGCTTTATTTTTATTGATAGGCCAATGATGAACGATACATTTCTATACAGGCAAGAGATCACAACAGGTTTATGTCATCACTATGAAGACTTTTACTGTTTACATAGCCACAGAATAATATACTTAAAATAATTTGAGTATTCTTTCTTAGACTGGATGGATAAATTACATAGGAGGAATAGTACTCCCAAAACTTTGTTACTCAAAGTGTAGCCTGAGCATGACTTTTGTGTGTTTTGTATCCCACAACTCTACTGAGTTCATTGATTAGCTCTAACTTTTTTTTTTTTTTTTTTTTTTTTTGCATATAAGATTGTTTCAATTGGGTGTGGTGGTACATGTCTGTAATCCAGTACTTGGGAGGCTGAGACAGGAGGATAAAAGGTTTGAAGTCAGCTTCAGCAACTTAGGCCCTCAGTAACTTAGCAAGACTCTATTTCAAAGTAAAAAAAAAAAAAAATAGAATTTTGCTGGAGGTATAGATTGAAGGTAGAATGCTCCTGGGTTCAGTTCCAACCCAAGTACCAAAAAAAAAAAAAAAAAAAAATGAGCTACAAATGAAGATAATTTTACATCTTACTGAGTAGTTGGTATAGGGTAGGTAGTGAGGGAACAAGACTCCCAGGAGATAAGGGTTAAGCTCCCCCCCTGCCCCCCAGCCCAGGAAGGAAGGTGTTTCCATGTTATTCACTGACCCTAAACATGAACAATTAAATGTGGAGGAGTAGAACCAAGGTGTCAGGAACCAAAGATCTATGTGTGCCAACCTCAGACTCATGGGCTGTTTCGATGTATAGACCAGGGGACAAATATGCAGAACAAAGAGTCTCATGACTTTGGGGAATTAAAGGCCATAGATAACAAATTAACTAAGTCAAGAAAAACAGGATGAAAAATGGGGACTTTCTTCATTGGCCAATGTCTATACAAAGGGGGTTCAAACATATATAAAGCCATATACTCAGCACCAATAGGAGCTACACTCTGGGGGCCCTCCCCGGCGTGGGAGCTGTAACCCTGTCTCTCTCTGGCTGATCCAGTGGACTTTGGGGAAAGGTGGTGTGCTGTTGATGGTGCTTTACCCGGGCTACCACTCAGGCAGTGTTATAAGGCCCCACTAGGCTCTGGAGTTGGCCAAAGCCCCTAAGGGTGATCTCCTCTGCTTGCTTTCTCTTTTAAAATAAACTTCCTTTCACTTTCCTGATGTATGCGGATTTTATTCTTTGACTCTGTAAGACAAGGACCTGGTAAGAAACTCAGTATCATTACCTTCTGGTTTGAAGAGCAATATATAGATCTAATGCAATCCCTATCAAAATCCCAAAAGCATTCTTCACTGAAATAAAATAAAAAACCATTCTAAAATTTTTATGAAAACACACACACACACATATGCACACACACACACACACACATGCACACATACACACATACACACACACACACACGCACATATACGTATACACATGCACACACACACCTGAATAGTCAAATCAATATTGAGAAAGAAAACAAGTTAGAAGCATTGCACTTCCTCATTTAAAATTATATTACAAACTTGTAGTAATCAGAGCAGTAGAATTAAAAATAGAAATGTAGACCATTGAAACATGAAAGAAAGCCAGAAATAAATACAAACATATTGAGTCAACTAGTTTTTGACAAGGGCACTAAGAAGAAACTACCAGGAAAGGAAAATCTCTTTGCTAACTGGTGCTGGGAAAATTGATTTCCAAATGCAAAAGAGTAACATTGAACCCATGTCTTACATGATGCATAAAAATCAACTCAAAATGGATAAAAAATATAAATGAAAGAAATGACATCATAAAATCCCTAGAAGAAAACAGAAGAGAAAGGCTCCTTAAGATTAGTTTTGACAATGATTTTTTTGGTTATCACACCAAAAGCAAAAATAAACAAGTAAAAAGCTTCTGAACAGAAAATGAGACAGTTAACAAAATGAAAATGAATCTTCCTACAAAATTATAAAATAAACCCATTAATTTAATATAGTAACTTCATTAGAACATCAACAAAAATTACATTTCATCTTTCACTTTTTCAGTTACTCCTAATTTATTTTGAGAATTACTTCTAATAATGATTACTGAAGTATAAACACTTTTGTTAGTATTTGTAAA
Organism: Graphiurus murinus; assembly: GCA_004027655.1. Taxonomy (NCBI): domain Eukaryota; kingdom Metazoa; phylum Chordata; class Mammalia; order Rodentia; family Gliridae; genus Graphiurus; species Graphiurus murinus. Next base: position 63,100 of record PVLC010005802.1, on the reverse strand, counting down.
GAAAACAGAAACTTGTAGCAACATAGAATCTGGTTTTCTCCCAAATCCTGCAGAATATAATTCCATGATGCATTAATCAGCATTGAAAATAAATTTACAGTATTGTGGCTATATTTCATCAGTTTTCTTTCATTGGGTATTTTGAATTGTGTGTGTGTGTGTGTATGTGTGTGTGTATGTGTTACTGGAAATTGAACCTAGGTGTGTTCTACCTTTGAGTTACACCCCCAGAGCTTTTTATTTTTTATTTTGAAATAGGGTCCCGCTAAATTGCTGAGGCTGTCTTCCACCTATGATCCTTCTGTCTCAGCCTCCCAAATACTGGGATTACAGCCATGGGCCACCATGATAGGCTATACCACTGTGTAATTGGAGAATCAATTTAATCCCAGACCCCATTTCCAAACATGAATCCACTCAGTATCTATAGGTAAACTATTTTCTCATTTCCCCAGAAATACTGAAATGACTGTGCCAGAGCCACGAGGATCACATGCAGTGCTGAACAGTCCTAGCTTCTAGCTTCTTTTAGGGCAAAGTTAATTAGGGATTTTAAAACATGAATTTCCCAGTGGTTTTTTATTTATTTATTTATTTGCTCTCAATAAATTAACAGGATATACTACTTTTTCTAATACAGTTGACAATAAAATTGGCATTGATTCCTTTCAGAAAAAAATTGGTCAAGAAATCAACGATATTCTGCCACATTAATTATATCTACAAAAACTGATTCAGCAAAAGTGGATAGGAAGGGAAATGATTTCAATCAGAAAGCTGATTAGTAACAGGAATAATCAATTTATAAACAATTTTTTATCCCTCCTAGTATTTTAGCATTTTAAGTATTTTAGCATATATATATATATAAAGTATATAGAGTATTTTAGTACTTTTAAGTCTTTTATACATACATGAATATGTAACATATATATTGTTTCAAAATCATTATTCATTTTTCTCTAATATGTCTGACTACAAATAATTCTTACTTCTCAAAAAGTCTATTTTCCTAAGTCAACTGATTACAAAGGGAAATGATATAATTGAATCCTGGAAATAAGTATAGAAATAAAATAACCCAGTGATACCACTCTGAAAATGCAATATATAAATGTATAATTAAGTTAAAAAGGCACAATGCTCAAGTTTATAGAATAGATTACAATGCAAGTGGAGGCTTGCTTTAAAGCTATGGAGTATTTCTTCTGAAACTGGATATTAATAGTGCAGCATTAAGAGCATTATGGGGTGCGGGGTCGTTCAAGGGCAAGCAAGTGAAATCACAACATCTAGGAAGGCTTCAGGTGCTCACATTTGGTTAATTCACCCACCTATACCTTAAATCTAGACAGTTATATTTTAGGGCTAATTTTAAAAATGATCTTTTAAATGAATTTAATAAATAAGTTCATACTTTATGATTTTTATACTAAGCAAACTATTTTTTATTTTATGATACTCCTTTTTTCTTCAAACTATATTTTCTTCCACAATTTTTATTTTTTGGTGATACTAGGAATACTGTACCTCTGAGCTACACACTCAGCCCTACTTTATTTTTATTTTGAAACAGTGTCTCTCTAGGTTGATGTTGATGTGAGTCTTACTACTTGCCAAGGTTACCCTCGAACCTGCAATACTCCTGTCTCAGCCTCCTGGGATTACATGTGTGTGCCACCATGCTTAGCTTATTCTACAATTCTGAGTGCTTGGTTTGTGAGCTTCTTGTTTCCTGAGATTTCCTCATAATTCAACCATCTTAAGATGCCTTTCTATTTTTCCGTCAGGCAGAAGCCTGCTTATTCTTCTGTATTCTATTTACATTTCGCTCAACAAAACCTCCCCAGAACTCCCTGGGAGTGAGCCTTTTGGTCTTTCTTTTGTGGTCCCTCCCTCTTTTTTTCACCATTCTTTTATCACTTCAGTGGTATTGTACCTCTTCTTTTAGATTTCTCTTATAAGCACTATGAGAACTTCCAAAGTAAAAATTCTTTCTTTTCATGATGAGGACATAACATAATATCAATCATCTGATAGGACTCAAATCATGTTTGTTAAATGAATGAATAATTCTATAAATAGTAATTTGGGGTATGGCAAAGACTGCTAATCATTCTCCAACATCATTCTTCCCCCATCTCTGTATTAATAGACATTGTTTCCTGAATTTCAGCTGGGCATATGGCTACTCAGAAACAATTTTCTTGAGTAAATGATGTGAATTTGTTCTCAAGAACGGTATAAGGGCAAAGGGATGTGTACAACTTCTGTGTTTCTGTGTCACTTTCTTCGTGTGTGTGTGTGTGTGTGTGTGTGTGTGTGTGTGTGTGTGTGTTTTACTGGGAATGGAAAACAGGAGCATTCTACCTCTGAGAACTATTTATTTTGCATTTTTTAATATTGAAACAGGGTCTCACAAAGTACAGAGGGCCTCACTAAGTTTCTGAGGCTGGCCTCAAACCGGCAATCCTCTTATCTCAGCCTCCTATGTTCTATGTTCTGGGATTACAAGAGTACCACCATGCACGGCTTCTGGGTCACTTTCATAGTAAGAAATATATGTCTTCTGTTTATTCTTATCACCTAGAAATTAGACAATCAGACATAGTTCTGTTGAGAAAGATTTTGTGTACAGACAAAGCCACTGCCTGAGGGATAGAAGAGCAGCAAGCTAGGAATAATCTGGGTGTCGTGATGGAGCAAAGCCACCTACCCAAAATGTACGGTTCATCTCCTCTTGAACTGTGATGACTGAGAGAAATCACCTTGTATACTATTTGAGCCACCACTTTGGAGATCACTGTTACAGAAATTTAGCCTACATCCTATGCAGTATCCTTCCTGGGGCAGGTCCCTACAGCAACTTTCAGTCCTGGGGAATGTGGTAGCATCTTCTCTCTCGTTGCAGCGGTTCCTGTGAGCACACAATGAGCAGCAGTATTAGCAACCCAAAACCTGTGGCTGCACTACCATCAGCAATAGAAGCAGCTCTAAACATGGCCGTGGGGCCAGCAACTCCACTGGTTCTCAAGCTGGTGCTTGTCAGCAGCTCTCGCCCAGACTTTCCTTTGTCATCAGACAGCTAAGTGTTATCCTCTCAGCATCTAAATGACTGTATCTAGTGCTGTCTTATACATCTTTGACTCTAAAACAAACAAACATGCTGGAAGTGTTTGCTGATTTCCATGTGTAAATACTCCCAGCATGGACAATTTAGTGCTGCCATGAAACACCACTAAAGATGGAGTTGAGAATCACACACACTTGGCTGTTTTGATCTGGTGGAATCTGCCTCTGATACACCACAGACTTGATAATATCAGTTTCTGATACATAATAAGCCATGCATCGGGCATGGTGGCACATGCCTTTAATTCCAGTACTTGGGAGAATAAAACAGGAAGATTGCAAGTTTGAGGCCAGCCTTCAGCAACTTAACAAGACCCTCAGTAACTCAGTGAGACTGTTGCAAATAAATAAATAAATTAATTAATTAATTAATTAAATAAATTATTCAACATTACCAGCTCAAAGTTACCCAGAGATGAGCAGGGCAGGGAAAGAAATGGGACAGGGCAGAGACTTCCTGAGAAGAGAAACAGGGGATTGCCCCGCCTCTCTGTGGTCAGAGGCTTGGAGTAATTATATTGCAGCTTTAGATCCCAGTGGAAAATTCCAACATAGTGGCAGGAAACCCAAATGTAACCATCCCAAATTACTATGCATGAGGAGGGGTGGGATTTCTGAACTGTATTAAAAGTTCAACATGAAGCCGGGCGTGGTGGCGCACGCTTGTAATCCCAGCATTCGGGAGGCTGAGACTGGAGGATCCGGGTTCGCGGCCAGCCTCAGCTACCTAGTGAGGCACTCCGCAACTTAGCGAGACTCGGTTTCAAAATAAAGAATAAAAAAAAAAAAAGGGCTGGGGGTATAGCTCGGAGGTAGAATGCCCCTGAGTTCCATCCCCAGTACCGCAAAAAAACACAAAAAAACAAAAAAACAACAAAAAAAAAGTTCAACATGTGTCACACTTGGTCCTTTTTTTCCTTCAGCCCCCAGACCAATCAGCTCTGTCACTCTCATGGTGAGCATGAGGTAGAATAGGAGAAATAAAATATTAGGTAGAAAGCAGATGAATTGGAAAGGAAAGGGAAAATACAGTTTTAAAATCTGGAAACTTCGTAATTCTTAACTTCACCTTACAGAGTCTACTCTTTCTTAGGGAAAAGCCCTTAATGACCTATCTAGCCTCTCATTTTCTTAGGCAAAGGTCTTCAATAGGCCTGGCCTACACTTTTTTAATTATAATGGCCTGTCTGGCCCATCTTCTTCCTTAGGCAAAGGCCCTCACTAGGCCTACACTTTTTATTCATAATGTCCTATCTTCACACTTGAACTTCCTGGGATGCTTGGCAAACAAAAATCCCAAAGGAAATCTCACCTTTTGTCAAACTCAGGCACCTCCCATCATCCTCCTATATGATGGTGAGAACCTAAAGATTCAAAGAAAAGAGACCAGCCACGCTGGCTGTGTCGTCTGCCATGCATCCATGTGTTGTGGCATAACCCGATCCCACTAGTGGGTCCTTGGCCTCCGTGATAAAAAGAATTTTAACATGTGCCAGTCAGGAACAAAAAGTAGGAATTTATTTAGGAAAGTAAGGGAATGGGGGAGAAAAACAGGTGAGCGGACATCTTCCTGTCCAGATGCGCTTCCCAAGTCCAAAAAGAGAGATCTTTTTCCAAAGCTCCCTTTTATACGCTTTTAAGAGGGGTGGGCACAGAAGAAGTCTGGACCTCCTCCCTCTTTAGGTATAGGTGGAAGGATAGGTAGGGGGTCCAAACTGGGTAGGTGGTCCACCTTGAGCCCTTCCTCTTCCTCAGGTTTCAAGATGGGTCTTGACCTTGGCTGTGAGTTTCCGGTGTCCTTTTAGGCCCAGGCTCCTAGGTGGGGGACAGGGCAGGGCCTAAGGATCTTCCAAAAGTGGAATGGAGGCTGCCGTGCTTCAGTTCCAGGTGTTTATATTAAACTGATGTCTTTACTTTTCCTTCCCATTTGTCTCCTTCCTGCCTACTTATTTCTTCTATCCTACATCACATGGATACCCCCTCTCGGGGTCCCCTATAAAAGAAGGATTGTAAAGACCTCAAGGGCCTCTAACACTCTTGAGGTGGCCTTCATTCTCCCTTGAACATGTATTGTCACTTTTCCTAAATAAAACTTCTATTTTTGTCTCTGATTGGCACTCGCTAAAATTCTTTTCCACCATGGAAGACAAGGACCCCAAGGTCCTGAGGTGAGTTTCCCCTCCCCAAACCTGGGAATTCCTCAGAATTCTCTACAAAATTATTGTGTTTTCCTGTGACAAAGGCAAAGAAAACCCATTATGCTTACCTTATCTGCATCCCCTGAATGAAACCATTCTTTTTAGGAGATAAGAACCAAGGGAAACTTGCTGCCCTGTGACAGAATGATAATTGCCTGAGGGTCCAAGAGAGGAATAGGAAATAGGGAGTTACTGTTTAATGTGTATAGAAGTTTTAGGGTTTTTTTGTTGTTTGTTTATTTATTGGTACTGGAGGATGAAATCAGATGCATTCTACCTCTAAGCTAAACCATCAGCACTATTTTTTAATTATTAATTTGAAACAGGGTTTTCCTTAGCTGCTAATGCTGTCCTCAAACCTGTGATCCTTCTAACTCAGCCTCCCAAATACTGGAATTACATGCGTGTGCCACCACGCCCAGTTCAGAAGTTTTAGTTTTTCAAGAAGAAAAAGTTCTGGAAATTAACACTGTGCATGTATTTAATACTTCTAAAGCATACATTTTAAAATAGTGAAGATGGCTAATTTCATTTTATATGTATTTTGCCACAATAATAATAAAATCTAGGCACAAATTTCTTGACACCCTTTAAGGGATGAGACTTGATTCCCTTCCCTTTGTCTCTAAGTTGGCTGTTAATTTTCCGAAAACCAAGAGAATGAGACAGAAAATGATTCATGCATTCTGATGCTATGTCAGAGGAGGCAATATATTTCTGCCTTATTTGCTGGGACACTCGCTTGTGGAGCCCTGAGTTGCTATATAGGATGTCTGATTACTTGGCAACCACCATGCTATGGTGAGAAAGACCAGGGTAAGTGGAAAGGGAATGAATAAGTGTTATCAATAGTCCCAGCTGGATGTCTCAGAAAACAATTGATAGTCAATGGACTGACATAAGTAAATGTATGTCTAGATAATTCTAGCTCCCAAGCAGGGATCTACACTGTCTATTGAGACTTTCTGACTGAGACTCCAGATATCAGGGGACAAAGACAAGCCACCACACAATACCTGAACCAAAGTGCACAGATTTCTGAGATTGATATGATGTTTTAAATAACAGCTTTATCAAATAATTCACATGTCACAAATTCTTGCTTTTAAAGTTTACATTGCAAGAGTTTTTAGTATATTCACCTATCTGTGCACCTCTACTTACTTTTGGAAAATGTTATCACCTCTACTTACTTTTGGAAAATGTTATCATCAAAAATAAACCACATATCCATTAGAACTCATGTCTCATTATCTCTTATCCAGTCCTCTGCTATGAACTGGAAATTTCACACAAATGGAATCATATACAGTTGCCTTTGTGCCTTTGTGTCTGGGTTCTTTCACTTTTAAGGCTTTTCAAGATTGATCCACGTTATAGCATATGTTAGTATTGCATTCCTTTATATGGTTGAATATGTCATATTTTGCTTTTCAAGTGATCAATTGATGGAGATTTCTGTTGTTTTCATTTTTGAGCTATTAGAAATAATGATGCTATGAGCACTTGTACGAGCTTTTGCATGGAAACATATTTTCATTTCTCTTGGACATAAACCCATGGAGGAAATTGCGGAATTGTAGGCCAACTCTATGATTAATATTTTAAGGAATTGCCAAAATGTTTTCCAAAATGATTTCTCTCTTTTACAATCCCATAAGTAGCATACGTGAGTTCTAATTTATCTGCAACTTTGCCAACATTTGTGTTTACCTGTCATGTTTAGGCCTTCAAATGGGTGTAGGATAATATGTCATTGTGATTTTAATTTGCGTTTCCCTGATGGCTGATGATGTTGAGCATCTTTTTTTGATACTATTGGCAATTTGTTAATCTTCTTTGGAGAAATATCTTCAAATACATTGCCCAGTTTGAATTGGGCTATCAGTCTTTTTATGATTACTCATAAAAGCTCTTTAGATATTTTGGACATACATGCCCTGTGAAGATATACAATTTTGAAGTATTTCTCCCATTAGCTAAGTTGCCTTTTTACTTTCTTGGTGGTGACCTTGACATACACCATGCAAGTTTGATTCTCCTGACATTGCCTCTTAGCACGTGCTGAGATTGTCAGATACAATTATATTGACAAAAGTAATTTTAATTTTGAATTACTTCATCAGAAGGGAATAATATCCTTCAGTCTTTGCCCTAAATGGTATAAATGCATACTCATTAACATTATCTGAACTTTGATAATGTAAAATACTACCACTTTTACTTTTTAGTCTTGTAAAAATCTACAACAATGAGGATTTGGATTAAACATATTTCCCCTAGTTAATAGTAAACTTGAATGTGATTCCATAATAATGAATGTAAAATATTTCTTTATAAAATGAAGCTTTAGAAAATATTTTATATTAAAGGCCTCAAAATTACCAGCAAAACCAAAGGATGATTTAAGTATTGTCTTCTATCTTCTTTTTATCCTAAGTGGTGTGCACTGAGTTCCTCATATCATGCATGGAAAAAAATTTCACATATCAAGACGGATTATATTCAAATAAAGACATTAGGCATTCCAAAGAAGGAACATTTTTTAAATTCAATTTATTTTAACTGATACATAAAAACATAAAAGTTTTACAAATTAATTGTATACCATATAATGTTTTGATACATATACACATTATATAATGTTTAAATTAGGCTGACTATATCTGTCTCCTCATACATTTATTATTATTATTATTATTTTGTGGTACTGGGGATTGAACTCAGGGGCATTCTACCTCCGAGCTATACCCCCAGCCCTATTTTTTATTCTTTATTTTGAAACCGAGTCTCACTAAGTTGTGGAGTGCCTCACTAGGTAGCTGAGGCTGGCCGTGAACCGTGTATGTGTGGTACTGGAGATTGAATCCAGGGGCATTCTACTTCTGAGATACACCCCAAGCCCTATTATATATTTTATTTTGAAACAGAGTTTTACTGAGTTGCTGAAGGCCTCACTAAGACGCTGAACTGGCCTCAAACCTGCAATCCTCCAATCTTAGCTTCCCAAGTACTGGAATTATAGGCATGCATCACCATGCCCGGCCTTTTATAATTTCTTTATGATAAAAACTTTTAAGGTCATCTCTTTAAGCTTTGTGAAATATGCACCCCGACTGTGCAATAGCACACCAGAACTTCTTAGTCCTATGGAACTGTAAGGTACCCATTGATTAGCCTTCATCCCTTCTTCCTTCCTGCTTTCCCAGCCTCTGGTAATCACAATTCTTTTCTCATCCTCTATAAAGTCATGTTTTTTATTTTATACATATGAGTGAGATTGTGTGGTACTTGTCTTTCTGTGCCCGGCCTATTTCACTTAACGCAATGATCTCTACTTAGATCCATGTTGTTGCAAATGACAGGATTCCATTCTTTTTAAGGCCAAATTGTACTCCCCAGGGAATGTGTACTACATTTTCTTTATCTACTCTTTAGTTGATAAACACTTAGGCTGTTTCCAGTTCTGTGCTATTGTAAATAGAATTGCAATGAATGTGAAAGTTCACATGTCTCTTCAACATACAAATTTCATATCCTTTAGATAGATGCCCAGTACTGGGATTGCTGGATCATATGGTAGTTCTATTTTTAATTTTTGAGGAATCTCCATACTGTTTTCCATAATGTCTGTAATGATTTACATTCTCACCAACAGTTTGCAAGAGTTCCCTTTACTCCACTTCCTTGCCAGGTTCTGTTATTTTCTCTCTTTTTGGTAATAGTCATTCTAACTAAGTGACATGGTATCTCATTGTGGATTTGTTCACATTTCTCTGATTACTAGTGAAACTGAATATTTTTCCATATAATGGTTGTCAATATGTTATGTCTTCTTTTGAGTAATGTCTGGGTCTATTTCCTATTTTTAATTGAGTCATGTTATTTTATTTTTTTCTACTAAGCTTTTGGAGTTCCTTATATATTCTGAATATTTACCTCTCATCAGAAGAATAGTTTGAAAATATTTTCTCCTGTTGTGTGGGTTGTCTCTGTTCAGTTGATTGCTTCCTTTGTTGTGCAGACTTTTTAGTGTACTGTAATCTCATTTGTGTCTTTTTACTTTTGTAAAACATAAGTTCCTAGTAACTTCCTATAAAAGCTCCCTTTTATGTTTCCCATAAATGATAAGTGTCAATATACATGTTGTTTTATCATAAATGATAAATGAATTAATTTAACTATTCAAAAAATTGAAGATGTTAAATATTTTTTGGAACTCAAATTTCCGTGATGTCTCTTATGTAATTATTATTATTATTATTATTTTCGGTACTGGGGATTGAACTCAGAGACATTCTACCTCTAAGCTATACCCCCAGCCCTATTTTTATTCTTTATTTTGAAACCGAATCTCACTAAGTTGCGGAGTGCCTCACTAGGTAGCTGAGGCTGGCCTCGAACCCGGATCCTCCGGTCTCAGCCTCCCAAATGCTGGGATTACAAGCGTGCACCACCACACCCGGCTCTTATGTAATTATTTAATTTTGATGTTTCTTATGTAATTACCTAATTTATCTAAAAGTCCACATAATTTGTTTTAATCACAGCATTAATCATTAGCAACTCTCACTTTTATTAGTGATTTTGTTTTGCTCAAACAAAATGAGAGAAACATATGAGTGATGAACTTTCAGATCTATTGGTATTTTATAATCTAATAATGTTAATTCAAGTAGAGAAAGAACTTTTGAAATATTCTGTTTGCTGTAGGAATCTAGAACATTAATAAAAGTCTAATGAGGTTAATTGATTAAAGACTATCAGTAATGAAAGAGATACTTTTAATTCTGTCCATCACCAATACACATCAACTACTGTCCAGGTTAATTAACAACTTACCTAATGTCTAACAAAAGTAGCAGCATACCTTCAGGTATTTCTAGATGCTTGCTGATAGATTTGGATACAGTGTTTCATAACACTTTGTGAGCAAGAATTCCTCTATATCTCCTTCCTGTCATGTGGAATGTAATAGCAATAGTTGAAATCAATAATTCGGATAGCCTGGTAAAAAATTCTGTTCCTTAAGACTCCTAGTTGGAATATATTTTACTTTGCACAGATGAGTCTAACATTCAAGTTTTTTTTTAATGTATTTTGTATAAGCAATATCAACTGATTAAAATGTACTTACATCAAATTTTACAATAAAATTTTTACTAATTAATTAAATGGCTCTACTGTAAAGCCAAAAGTACAATTTTAAAGTTTGTATAATAAAAAAAGTTCCTTTAGTACTAAATACAGGCCACTTACAAAATGGTCTCAAAATTATTATTAAAACAAGCAAAATAAAATACTAAGTCAGAAACAGGCTTTCTAGGTGCTAGCCTGGTCAGTGGCAGGCAGCTAAAATGCTTTTTCATTCCCTGATCTTTTTAATATTTGCTCTGGTTTGTGACATTGTCTATAACAATTTGGTAAGCTCTTAGCTGCTGAGAATTTGGGTGAAGATGGGATATGCCAAAACCAATTCAATACAAATATATCTTCAAGATTACTTTTTAGCAAAAATATAATCTCTGAACTGAGTGTAATTTGATGATGTCTTTGGATTCACTGAGGTGTTCAGAAAAGATTCTCTACCTTTCACTTAGAAGCATTTCTCCTCCTCCCTTTCTTCCCCTCTCCCCTCCCCTCTCCTGCTCTTTTTCCCTTGGGAAAATAATCAAGTCTACTTTGTTGCCTCATGATGATCTTCATGAGGTTAACTCCTCCAGTGTTGCCTTAGGATTTTGGTTTTGTATTGTTCTGTTTTTTGTTTGTTTGGCACTGAGGATTGAGTTCAGAGGCATTCTACCTCTGGCCCTACACCTACACCTGTTTCAACCTTTTATTTTGAAACAGAGAGAGTCTAACTAATTCGCTGAGGTGGCTTCAAACACACAATCCTCCCGTCTCAGCCTCCCGAATCCTGGGATTATAGGCATGTGCCACCGTACCCTGATTCTGCTTCGGCTGGTGTGGTGTGGTGTGTGTGTGTGTGTGTGTGTGTGTGTGTGTGTGTGTGTGTGTGTGCTATCTTCAAGATTATTTCTTAAGAAAAATATGATCTCTGAAAAAAAAAATAATATATATACATATTCCTTCCTCACCTGCTGCTCAAACTTAAAATTGTAGAGTACAAACATACACAAAGGAGTTAAATATCAAAAAACAAGTACATATAAAAATATAATATACATATAAAAATAGTGGAATAGTCTACAAAGGATTGAGTAACAAATGGTAGCAAGTATTCAAAAACATTTTGAACTGAGGAGTGTGCTCCAAATTGATTGAAGCTTTTGAGAATATGATTTTTTAAATCATTGAAAGATTAGAGAGCTTTAGGATGAAATAGGACTTATATAAGATTTAGCTAGAAAGGGATATTTCAGGGGTATGAGATGAAATGGCTTAATAATGACTGTCAGTGGGGTATGAGTAGGTATGGTTTCATAGCAAGCCTAGGTGGGATAAAGTAGAAAATCACAACCATGGCTCAATAGTAGAACCATCTAGAAATCGTTTCAAATGTAGTGTTTAGACCCCTCTCACAAAGATTCTATCCAGTGGGGCCAGAGTGAATTTCAGACATCCAATCTACAGAATGTATTGGCTTTTGAGATTATCTAAATCTAGTATATAAATAAGTGTTTAGTTTGTAAAACACATACAAAACTTGTTCAGATGCTTTAAGAGTAGATAAGTTGCTAGAAATTTTACCCTTGTTAAACAAAGACAAAAATCATGTTATGTGTTAAGTCTAAGTTCAGCAAAAATAGATTGTTTATATTTAAGTAGTTATTAAGTACCAAGAGTGCCCTCATACCATGAGGGGTATAGATAGTATAAACACACACACACACACATACAAACACACACGTATACATACATATTTGTATATAGAAATAGATGTATGTATGTATATGAGATTAAGTACACAAGAAAAAAAATGGATAGGTTTAAATTTAGTCACACACTGGTGACACCCATTCTGCCTCATGTGTCTTCTGTCCCAAAATACAAATAAAAATCATGGCAGTCAGTCACTCAGGATAATTGTCATGCTTCGACTAGACAGGAATAGTTAGTTGTTTTTGTGTCTATTTAAATATGCAAGAACAAGTCACCTTCAGTATGTGGGCCCCATTTCTCCAAACTTAATTTCAGTCTTTATAACCACACTATAAGCCAGGAAGGCAAATGTGACAGAGAGGGAAAAAATCATCACAAATGAACATTATGTTGAACTCAGGTAAATGGGTCTGTCTTGCTTGTGTACAGCTTTCAACACACTAACCCACACTTATCTTTCCTCCTGCTTCTCACTGTGTTTTAATTGATTTGATTACCATGACATTCAAGTATTTTTAGTTGGTTTGTGAACTTTTCTGTTCTGTGATCCCTTAATCATTTACGTGATAACATACTTGGAGGCCACCATTATAATAACATAATTTCCCACATGATATAATTGGTCTTTGGCAAATGTTCCCCAAGTGGTATTAATATGCAGCTGGGTTTGGGAACTGCTATAATAGTAAATCTTAAAACCCAAAGGAAAATTATAGATGATGGAGGATTTTAGATGTGAGTCTAAAAGATTTATATTTTACTATATAGGAAATCTGGAGTCTTTAAAAAAAAAAACCATAAAATGTGTTCATCTGAAAGACTGGTTTGACAGTATGTATATAAGTGGGACTAGCTGAGGAAAGAAGATTAGCGATCTAGCAATGAATTATAATTGTCAGAAAAGATCATCCTGGTGAAATGAGCCTGGAAGAAGATGGCAGCATCCAAAGGAAAAGGAAGAGGTTATCCAAGTGCCTTGATATTTTGAGACCCATTCTCTTCCCAACTCATATTATTAGAGTAGTAGTAATTAGACATGAAAACTAGGCAAAAAATATTATAAGAAGATAAAACTACAAACAAATTTTCCTTCTTACCATAAATGCAAAATCTTTAATAAATTCTTAACAAAATATTAGCAAAAACAATCAAGCAATACCATATATAAAGATTATGCCATGTACAAAAGCACTTGTGCCAGAAATATAAGACTGTTTTAATTTTAAAGATTTCCTCAGTTTCCATGCCATTCTCAGTTTTCAACAGTCCCTTACCGTCAAATGTCCCAGGCTTTCTGGAACTACTGTAGTGTTAACAATTCTATCTTCCAAAAGTCCTCCCTAGGATGCAGAAAGTACTGGATTTTGTTGATGGGACAAAGAGTTGGGGAAAATGTATAGAACTCAGAGAGCAACCCCCCAAATTGTGTCTGACAGCAACTACATTTTTAGCACCAAATAGATACTAAATAATTCACCTTCTGTAGTTGCTTTCATTGTATCTTGCCCTTTCTGCTAATGTTGTGTTAGTCAGCTTCTCATCACTGAGACTAAAATAGCTGACAAGAACACTTAGAGGAGGGAAGATTTATTTTAGCTTACTCTTATAGATGTTTCAGTCTATGGTGGGACAGCTCCATTGCTCTGGGCCTGAGGTGAGGCAGAACATCATGGCAGGAAGCAATGGCAGAGGAAAGTTACTCAGCTCTCTGCAGCCAGGAAGCAGAGAGAGATAGAGGAGGGAGGGACCAGGGAAAAGATACAGTCCCCAAGACCACAACCCCATGATCTACTTCCTCCACATCCCTACAATTTATACCTCCTCCCAGTAGCCCATTCAACTTATTAATCTAGCAAATGGATTAATCCACTAATGAGCCAGAGCCCTCATTATCCAAACACTTCCCCAGAGCCCCGCCTCTGGATATTTGCTGCATCGGGAATTGTCTTTAACACATGAACTTTTGGGGAGTCATCCTAGGTCCAAACCATAATAGCATCACACTGACTGATGTGACTTACGGATGTAATTTAATAGTCATGCTACCCAGCCATAAAAAGGAATAAAATAATGCCATTTTCAGAAAAATGGATGGAACTAGAGGATATTATACTTAGTGAGACCAGCCAGTCCCAAAAGTCAAGGTTTTCTTTCATGTGGAAGTTAGAAAGGAAATAAGGAAACTAAGGCACTTACGATAAACTAGGAGAGAGAACAGTACAATAGTGAAATAGAATCTACACATTTATTATATAGCCTGTCCATGTCTAAAATGTCCAGTATTTAAAAATTCTCTGAAATTGAGTTTTGCTCAAAAATGGTTTTAAAACACAGACGTAATTTAAAAATATGAAAGTTAAAATTTGAAAAAGCCAGTTTTTGTAAGAAAGTATTTAAGTTGGGCTTAACTGGGATGTCTTTACCTGGTGGCATATTTTTTAGTTTTGAAGCAGTTCTATTTTTTTAATTTGTCTTTTTTCTTTGTTTTTATTGCAGTGTGCATATAACATCAGATAGCACAACTATAATCAGTTTATAGATCCAAAGGTCCCACTGGCAAGTAGTTTGTCTACTGACACTACATTGCAAGACGCAAAGAATTGGAAGCCAATTCTTATACATCTGGGTCAAACTGACCCATACTCAGGTGCTTTTGATGATGTCATCACTGTGCTTATTTCAGAAAGTTGTACAATGTCAACTGGATAAAAGCAGAGCTTGCATGTCTGAATAAAATTTATAATTGACTATGTTTGATCTTGTCTCTATAAGCAAAGAAAAAATTTTAAGGGTTGCAGGTAGTTCAGAGAATAATTATAGGAAAAGAAAAGAAAAATGGAAAAATTACCCTAATGTACTTTGGGGGGGAAAACATAGCATTGCTATTTTAATTATATCTATATAATATCTGCTTAATTAATTTGGGTTATCCTTAAAACTCTTCATATTTGTGTAAAATTTGACTTTTTACTTCATTGAAATGTAAAAAAGATCAACTCCTTAGATATGTGTCTGCAAAACAAATCTTACAAAATAATGTAGTTTATAAAGTTTGAATGTAAAATAGCTTAAAACTAGTTTAAATTGCTACATAAGAGAATTGAAACATAATACAATAATTACATTTTTCTCACACACTTATTTTTTTGATTAGTCTTACTATGAATTACTAATTGCCACTGTTAATAAATCCTATTATTGTTTTGATTAATTAGGACTAAAATAAAAAATAAAGAGTACAAGATATAATTTTGAATAAATACTTAGTCATGTAAAATATATGATTATCTACTATATATTCATTAGTATGCTTCTTTGTTGTTCTGCATGGTTGTGTCCTGGGTTGGCTCTTTAAAATGTTGATTCTACCCCCTGGTTAGGAGGGAGTCTGTCTCCCTGGTCCTGCCCCTCTCCCAGCAGCAGCCTGCTGTAGCTTGTTCCTGGTGTTGGCTACTGCCATGGGCAGGAAGCTTCTCTGGGGCCAGATCCAACCTCCTCTTATTTTTTCTTAATATTCCTAACACTCCTCTCAGTGGTCTTTAGTGTGTAGCTCATCTTCGACAGAAAAAGTTTTGTTGTTTCTCATTCAAGCCTTCTGCTTGGTACTAAGTTAGGATCCTAGAGAACCTGGTATGCTATTAACGTGGTTTTAATATTCTTTTGAACCTTGAATAATTTTCTTTATTGATGTGCTTATCATTTTATTCCCCTAGAAGCGTTATTGTACTAGTTATTCCTCTTCCTCCTTCTACATCATTTGAAGATCCAGTGTTTGTCAGGTGTCACCTGTTCCTTTTAATTCTTCTAAATCCTTTTTAGTATTCACGTTTTTTCTTATAGCAAGCCAATTATTTTAACATTTTTATGTCAAGGGTGTATCATTTTTCCTATATAATGTACCTCTAACTATATTGTTTTTCTTCCTAAGTTATTCTCTTAACATTTCATTTGCTGTCCGTAGGCATCTTAAGAAGGTTACATGATGATTAGTCATTTCTTCAGTGACATATCTCAATATAGGTTTGAAAAAATGCTTTCTTTTGATTTTATGTCTTACTTGTAATGATATTCTATTATTTGTCACTTAAACTGAGATGTGTAGGCTCAGTGCTAGATTTTACATCATCAAATTCAGAAATAAATTTAATGGTTTTTCACCCATTCTTTGAAAAAATATGTTATTTCAATCATTATACTGATAAGACTTAAGGATTATATGTAAATATGAAAAGCTAGAATAGTATGCAATTTAATATAACCCTAAGGTAAATACAAAATGTCACAGTTGTTTGAATATAAGATTTTGGAATCAATGTTCCTAAATATAAGGGTATTATTTAGATTTATTTTTGTTTGTTTCCTTAAAACTAAACTTATCATGTTTTTAGAGATTTAAAATTAGTTTATAAAATTGAGAAAATATTAAAAGGAAAGCAAATGCCCCATGTAAAACTACTATATAAGCTTTTTTTAAAATTAACTGGTCAGTTCTGTTTATCTTCAAATCAATTGAGATTTAAGTAATTTTACCTCTCATTTTTCTCTTTTGGATGTAACTTAACTAAATTGATGTTGTTATTCTGAGAGTGTGGTCAGAATGTAAGTACTGAGTTTTCTGTGGCATTGTAAAGGGGTTCCTTTACAACATTTAATTTGAACATCAATAGCACTATTATAGTTTTATCCACAAATTACTTGTCATGCAGTATTTTCACATTGATAGGTAAAGTGATATAATCACAGGTCTTTTATACAAGTTTTCAATAATGAAAATAAATGACAAACTTGAGAGTACCATAAAGGTATGTATGAATTTTAAATTTTGGGGTTATACTTAAAAATAGTTCTCTATCATAATTGAATTGTATTCATTCCTGTTTTCACTGGAAATTACTATAATAATAAAATAGATATAAATTAAGAACCTGAAAAGGTTAAATATAGCAAAATTATAAGATTAATTAATATTAGATGTTGTATGCTAAATTTCATAGGACATATTTTCATCTTTATTATTAAGTACTCTGACAGCATTCATCCTTGCTCACTCACATAATCTCCTAATAATCTCTAATATTTAGTACTTGTGGTTCATTCTTATTCTCTTTCAATGGGAGAAAATGACTCCTGACGTTGTGAGACTGACTGATTTCAGTTAGCATAATATTCCTTAGTTCCAATTAATTTTTCTGCAAATGACATTCTTCTTTATGGCTGAATAAAATTCCTTTATGTGTATATACCAGAGTTTATTCATCTATTCATCTGTTGATGACACACAGATAGGTCCCAAAATTTGGCTATTGTGAATTGTGCTATAATAAGCATGGATATGCATGTATCATTATAGTTTTTGACTTTAATTTTTTAAAAAGACACCAAGGAGTAGTATAGCTGTGTTACAAGGCAGCTCCATTTCTAGTCTTTCAAGGGACCTCCATACTGATCTCTATGGCGGTTGTTCTAATTTATAATACCACTAACAGTATATAAAGATTCCTATTTTGCCACAAGCTTACTAGCATTTATTATCATTTGTCTTCTTGATGATTGATATTCCAACTGGAGTTAGAATCTCTGTGTATTTTTGATGTGCATCTGCATGATTGCTAATGCTATTACACATTTTTTTTAATATTTGTTGATCATTTGTATTTTTTTCTTTTGAGAAGTATTTATTGAGTACAATTGCCCATTTTATTGGTGTGTGTGTGTGTTTTAAGTTTTTTTGAGTTCTTTATATATATTTAGATATTAATCCTCTTAGGGGAATAGGTGGCAAAGATTTTATCCCATTCTAAAGGCTCTTTCTTCAGATTCTTTATTGTTTCCTTTGATGCACAGAAGCTTTTTAATTTGATGTTATTCTCTTTATTTACCCTCAGTTTTATTTCCTGAGCTTTGGGTGTCTTATTGAGGAAGTGTCTACTAGTACATGTATATCGGAGAGTTGTCCAGTGTTTTCTTCTAGTAATTACCAAATTTCTGATATAATTTCTAGGTATTTGATCTAACTTGAGTTGGCTTTTGTGTAAGGTGAGAGATAGGGGTCTAATTTCATTCTACATATAGATATTCAGTTTTCTTAACCCAATTTGTTGAAAATGTTATCTTCTCTCCAGTGTAAGTTTTTGGAA
Organism: Graphiurus murinus; assembly: GCA_004027655.1. Classification (NCBI taxonomy): domain Eukaryota; kingdom Metazoa; phylum Chordata; class Mammalia; order Rodentia; family Gliridae; genus Graphiurus; species Graphiurus murinus. The sequence continues at coordinate 44,790 of PVLC010005802.1, read as the reverse complement.
TTTTTGTCAAAAATTAACTGGCTATAAGTGAGAGTATTTGTCTCTGTATTTTCCATTCCATTCCATTATGTTCTATTCATCTAAGTGTCAATTTTTGTTACAAAATCATGCTGTTTTTGTTATTATAGCTTGGTAGTATGATTTAAAATCAGATATTGCAATGCTTCCAGTATGATTTTTATGATCAGAATTGCTTTGGCTATTCTGGGTCTTTTGTTTTTCCATATGAATTTTAGGACAATTTTTTCTAGCTCTTTGAAGGATGACATTGTTTTTTTGATATGGATTACATTGAACCTGCAGATTTTTTTTTTTGGTATGTGGCCATTTTGATAATATTTATTTTGCCTATCCAAGAACATGGTAAATCTTTCCATTTTCTATGGTCTCCATCAATTTCTTCTTCATTGTTCTATAATTTTAATTGCAGTTTATCATATAAGTATTTTACCTCCTTGTTACATTTATTTTTAAGATTATTTTTGAGACTATTACAAGTGGAATTATTTTTCATTGGATTTTGGTTGGTATATAGAAAAATATTAATTTTTGTAAGTTGATTTTATATCCAGATACTTTGCTGAATTTGCTTATCAGCTCTAGAAGTCTTCTGGTTGATTTTTGGGTCTTCTAAGTACAGATCATGTCATCTACAAATAGAAATAATTTTACTTCTTCTTTCCCGATTTGTATCTTTTAAAAAAGAATTCTCTGTACACACTTTTTGTTTCATAGCATATCATGCATTTTTCCAAAGGCATAGTTTTTAATTTTTAGAAGTCTCATTGTATAAAGTGATCTTTTAGCTTTTCAATAATAATTCATGCCAATGAAGCCAGGCTTACATTAAAATTTTAATTCAGCCTAACAATTATGATATTTGGGATTGAGATTCAATTCTTTCATATGAAATAAAAATTAAAGTATTTAGTTCTTTTGCTTATTCACAGAATCAAACAAAATATATGTGTATTTTCTGCTTTCCTATAAGCACTCCATACATGGTATTATTACCATGACCACCATGGTTATTATTATTTCTACTACTTGAAGGATTAGATATTACTGTAAGATCATTAACTGCTACCTACCATTTTTGCCATTGCTTGAATAATTTCCGTGTGTGCAAACTGCTTAGTCAAATCAATATTAATAAAATAGTCAAAGACATGCTCTTCTTAGGATATTGCCCCTTAAGAAATGACATCACATCTGAATAAAGATTTTGATATTCACCTCTAAGTCTCTTTATTAGATCACACCAGACTTCCCTTCCCTCCTTCTTCTCACATGCTCTTGGCCAATGTTCCTGTTGTACCTCTTTCAGGCAAGCAAGGCCAGAGCTGATGCAGGGATCAGGTCCCCTGAGAACTAGCATCAGTTCTGGTAAGGGCATAGTGTGTCTAAAAGTTTTACTATGAAAAGCACATAAAAAATGTTTTACTATGTGGAGCTGAGATTAAGATGTTGAAGTGTTATCTTATGAGAAATCTGAAATTTAATCCCAGATAGATGCTCTCATCACATTTTCAAGTCAGCAGAAGTAGGCACTGAGTGAAATCCAGGTGATGAGAACCTCATCCTAAAACCAGAGACAACCAGAGTTGAGATCTGAAGAGATTCCCTGACATAATTAGGTCATCAGTTCTCATTGTTTTTACTTTCAACTTTGGTCATTTCTTTAGTGCCCTAGAAGGTCACATTTAATTCTTCCTATGATAAGCATTATTTTACTCTTAATTGAATAATGTTCATGCTTGTCTCAATATTTACATAGAAATGCTTAATTAGTTAATTCTTTCAATTGTCTCATACATGTTCACTGGTATAGTATTGAGCAAAGGATACTTGGTAGCAGTCCTCATGGAGAAAGAAACCAAATAAGTACATATCAGACACCCATGGATTGAAGTGATAGAACAACTTTGATAAAATACATTTGAATCTGGATGTTAGAAAAGACCTCGTTAATATTTAATTTGACCTGGTACCTTAATTCAGAGAAGGAACCAGTGAAGCAAAGTCATCTAAGAGTTACTGTCATAAGAGAGCATCAAGTTTAGTGCATTCCAGGAGGAAAAAATTCAGTATATGTAGATCAAATTACCTAGAAAATTAGTGCATCAGTACAAAAAGAGGTGAAGAAGAGCTGAGGCCAGATAAAGTCATTTCTTGTAAGTCATGGTTAGATTTTAGATTTTTTAAATATGTGGTGTGAAATCACTAGTGGCTATATGGTAAGAGAATATTATTATTGGTTTATTTAGGGCAGAGTTTTGAAGTTCAGCACAAGATGAAACTACAGAGGACCATTTGAGGCTATTAAAATAGTCCTAGGAAAACATGTTGCCTAGATTAGGGTGAGAAAAGCAGCGTGAATACACTCCCAAAACTTACTGTTACGGCAATGAGGGAAAAAAAGGGAGAATTCCAGCCTAGGCTTAGTGTTTGACTTCATCAATTATAGATGGATGATGGTATCATTTATTGAAATTATAAAGTCTGGGAGATTAGAAGAGTTGAGGCCAGGGAGATGGAAAGTAAAAAATCAAGAATTTTCCTTCAAATGAGATTAAGAGACATATTAGCACCCCAGGTAAATTATGAGTGTATTTTCTTTCTCTTGGCTAGTGTTCTATAGGTCAGCTCATTTATTGATCTTTAAATTTGTTTGTGATTCAGGAGACCACATGATACTACGATCTGTATGAGGGAATGACCACATTTTTAATGTGCTTAAGGTAGTATTGTCTTATTGAATTATAATAAAACAATTAGTAAAATGAATTCAAATAATTGAAAGCCATTACTATCTTTGTCATATGACCTGTTAAGGAGAGTTCTCTAAATTCATTTTAGTCCTTGTAAGAATTAATATATAATCATATGTAATGAAGCCATAATCAGGAAGAATATGTTTAAAGAAATAAGCCCATTGCTTTGGATGCTTAGATTAACAGAAAATACTTTGTCACAAGATATGTTATGGAGTGGAATAGTAAAGGATTGAAAGAGAATGAAAGTCCAAAGCCTGTCTTTAAAGTACAAGGTATTACAGAGATTTGTGAGCAAACATGAGTGCTGAAAAATTCCAACAAATATTAAAACTGGTTTATGATCATGGAAAAATAGATGAAATAAAATACGAATCTACACTGATACACAGGAATAAAAACTCACATCCTAAAATAACACTTTAAAAAAATTCCAATCAAAATTGGTGCAATTTAAGATTTGAAACACAAAACATACACCTACTGTGCACAAGTGACTTCACAGCCTGGCTCCAGGACAGTTCATCAAGCAAGGTTTAAGGTATGTGCAGTAATACTGTTTCATGTGTTCAACTATTGTTAAGAAAACTGTGTTTCTTTGGCAGGAAGATGAAATAGCAGCGAGTGAGATTTAAAGCTATTGTGATTTTCTTTTGGAACTATGTGCTTTGGAGACGAAACCGATCTGGATTTGAGGCATCATTCTTCTATACTTCCAAATTGCCCTGGACAAATTACTTTCCGTGTGTATTAGTGCTAATTGTGCTTACATTCCAGAATTTTTGTGAGTTTTAAATGAGATTCTACATTTAAAGTGCTTAGCACAGTGCCTGTTGCACATGAAGCATTAAAAAAATAATGTGATTTTGTGATTTTCTGGTAGGGATTATTTTTTTTTTCTTTTTCTTGTGGCAAGGGTAACAAAGGAGGCCTTACATATATGCTTTGCATAGTACCTCTGAAAAATTGCAACAAGTACTCAGGAATTCTATTTTTCTGATGATTAAAAAAAATCAAAGAGAGAATGTTATTAAGAGAAAGAGGACTTAAATACATACAGGTCACAAATGTGTAAGATAAATATTTGGAAACAAAACAACTTTGTACAGGATTTTCTAGGTCACTCTGAGATAATAGACACTTCAGTCTGGAAGAGTAAATTTGGATAGTTGAGCTGAAAATAAACTTTAATAAATATAAACCTAGAATACTTGATAAAAGACAAAAGGATTTCTGTTTCTAGTTTTGGAAGATCAAATCAGAATCAATGGCAGTTGAGGTGTTGAGTGACAAGTTATTGCTAGATAGGTGGTAGTGATAATAATAATAGAGGTTGAAATGAGTAAGGGATGCACCTCCAGCTATGGTAGTAGGAACTGAGAATGACAAGAGGACCAAGTCATGTGCGGCATATGAGAAATCTGGACTCTGGATCCTCAAATTTCAGTAGCTAACAGAGAAACCTCACTGCTAATTACTGAGTAAGTAGAGCTTACTCATCTATAAGGCTAAGGTTTGTTTTTTCTATAAAATGAGCCCACTTTATTTGGTTTTTCTTTATTAAGAATATATTTAAATATCCAGGTGTGGTGGTGCACGCTTGTAATCCCAGTACTTGGGAGGCTGAGGCTGGAGGAATGCATGTTCGCGGCCAGCCTCTGCTACTTAGTGAGGCCCTCCACAACTTAGCGAGACCCTGTTTCAAAATGTAGAATAAAAATAGGGCTGGGGGTATAGCTCCGAGGTAGAATGGCCCTGGGTTCAATTCCCAGTAACACACACACACACACACACACACACACACACACACACACACACACACAGAATATATTTAAATAGAAATTTCAATTGAGAAATGGAATTTAAAAATATCTCATTTCAAAACAAAATACTAATATAAAAACAAGCAAAATATGAAATAAAACAATAAAAAAATTCCATGAAAACAAAAATCTAAAGTATTAGAAAAAGCCTGATCTCAAACTTCAGGCTTAAGTAAAATGTTGTTTTTTCCATCCTCTTAGTATTTAATGTGATATATAAAAATTAGTAGCCAATTTTTATTAATTTATAGCTTTTCAGTTTGAGATGTATAAATAATGAACAATACAATTTATATCATTAGAAAATTGGGCTGTGATAACACAAGGTCATTATTAAAAGGTCACTTTGGAAGAATCAAGTATGAAGTAGTACCATATTGAATCTAGTAAACCATGATAATTTAGGAATGCATGCTTAAATTCCTAGCACAATCTTAAAAATATTAAAAATGTCATAAAATCTATAAAATGGAAAAGTACTATAGGTGGTGAGGGGAAAAGGGAGACTTGATGAAGGAAACAGTTAAAATAATGCTATCTCCATATGTGAAGGTATTACTACCAATCTCACTAACATATATGGAAGGGAATGGGTATCTGGGGGTGGGGTACAGAGTAAAGCACACCAATGCTGTGTGCATGTATGGTTGTAACAGTTTTAACTTCATTATGATGTATAATTACCAATAAAAGCATTGATAATTAAATGCACCAATGAAAGAATTAAAATATATAGATAAAAAGATAGTAAGAAAATTAAACTTTTTCTCAAAAATTTAAAATAAAACTCTAAAAATATTAACATTAAAGCAGAAATAGTGAAATAGAGAATAGAACAATATAACATATCAACAAAATTAAGAGATAATTTAAAAAAATTAACAAAACATAAAAACTTCAGCTAGTTTAACTTAAAAAGAAAAAACACCAAGATAAACAAAATCAGACATAAAAGAGGAGACATTAAAACTAGTGCCACAAAAATGAAAAGAATCATGTCTACTATAAGAAATTACATGCAAAATATTGGATAACATAGAAGAAGTGGATGCATTGCTAGAAATTTACAAACTACTACAATTAAATCATGAAGAAATAGAAAGTTGAATGGACTTCTAAATAGTAAAGAGACTAACAGTAATCAAACATTACTACATGGTATTTATGATGTTATGTGTTCTCTGCCATGATAAAACAATTAAAGAAGGGCTAACATAATTAAAATGACAATGATTGAAATGTATTTAATTTATTTATTAAATAACAAGATAATTTATTATATTAATTGTAGTGTATTTTCAAAAGTATTTTTTTTAAATTCAATAGTTTTATATTCAAATGAAGTAAAGCAAACATGTTAAAGCTTCTTTAATTTGACTATCAGTACCAGAAGTAGAATTATTCTGATATATTCACATCTTACAATCAATCAGCCATAGAAGACTCAACATTACTGATATTTCTTTGAATAAAATATTTATTTACTTATGTATTTATGTTTTTATTTCTTTATTTTTATTTCTTTATTTGTGTGTGTTTGTGTGTGTGTGTGTGTGTGTGTGTGTGTGTGTGTGTGTGTGTGGTACTGGGTATTGAACCCAGAGGCATTCTACCTCTGAGGTACGACCCCAGCCCTATTTTATTTTGAAACAGGGTCTTGCTAAGTTGCTGAGAGCCTCACTAAGTTGTTGAGGCTGGCCACAAACCTGCAATCATCCTTCCTGTCTTAGCCTACAAAGTACTGGAATTACAATCCTGTGCCACCACACCCAGCTAGAAAATATTATTTAATATAGAAAGATCATTTTCCATAAATTTGCTTGAAATGATCCACAAAGATACAAACCCATACACATCTTCATTTTGTTCAGTAAATTTGAATGTGTTGATGACTACAGTTGATTCTTCTCTGCACCACAGCAGTTTTAATTAGTAAAATACTCTCTCTACAGGTACTTAAGTAAACAAAAAAATAATTCAGCTAAGCCAGGCATGGTGGGATATGCCTGCAATCCCAACACTTGGGAGGATGGGACAGGAGGATCACAGGTTCAAGGACAGCCTCAACAAACAGATAAATAAATAGAGCAAGGTGTAGTTCAGAGATAGAATGCCCCCAAATTCAATCCCTGGTACCGAATCACCATTATCATCATCATCATCATCCAACTAAAGAAGATAACCTCAATTTCAACTTTTTTTCATAGTGAAATGTGTGCCTATAGCCGGGCGTGGTGGTACACCCTTGTAATCCCAGCATTTGGGAGGCTGAGACCAGAGGATCCGGGTTCGTGGCCAGCCTCAGCTACCTAGTGAGGCACTCCGCAACTTAGTGAGACTCGGTTTCAAATTAAAGAATAAAAAATAGGGCTGGGGGTATAGCTCGGAGGTAGAATGCCCCTGAGTTCAATCCCCAGTACCGAAAAAAAGAAGAAATGTGTGCCTATATTGCTGTATTATTTTTAAGGTTCTGTAGTTTGCATCATTTAAAATTACTTTTCTTTAGCACAAAAGAAAAGTAAAAGCAATATTGAGCAAAAAAAAACAACACAAAGAAATAAGCAAAAACTAAGCTACAGGCATTACAGTACTTGATTTCAGAGCCACTGTAACAAAAAGAGCAAGGCATTGAAATAAAAACAGACACAATGGAACCACAGAAGAGAGAGCAATCATCTTTTATAGAATCAGATTTGTGGCAGGTAACAAAGAGAAAATCTTGTTCAATGGGTTCTTTTGCTAATAGAGTAAATAAATTTGTGGCACTTTTTCCCCATTCTTTGTATAGTATGGGCCTAAAAGTGTACTGGATTGGGCTGGAGATGTAGCTCATTGGTAGAGTACTTTCCTGGCATGTGCAAGACCCTAGGTTTAATCCTCAGTAATGCAAAACGATTTTTAAAAAAGAAATAGGAACAGAAAACCCAAACAGACCAATAATGAGTAAGAAAATTGGATCAGTGTTAAAAAAAGAAAAGAAATGAAACAAAAACTTTCATTAATGAAAAGCCCAGGACTTGATTACTCTATTACTGAATTCTACTAATCATTAAAATATTAAATATCAAATTTAAAAATTGAAGTATAAATGATAAATTAATAAAAACAAACTTAATATTTACAAAATAATATTAATTTATAAATGTTAAGTGATTTTTTTTTTTTGGTACTGGGAATTGAACCCAGGAACATTCTACCTCTGCGCTACACCCCTAGCCCTATTTTTTATTCTTTGTTTTGAAACAGGGTCTTACTAAGTTGTGGAGGGTCTCACTAAGTAGCTGAGGCTGGCCTCGAACCCAGATCATCCAGTCTCAGCCTTCCAAGAAGTACTGGGATTATAAGAGTGTGTCACCATGCCTGAGAAGTGATGGTTTTTGAATTAATATTAATATTAATATTAAAGAATAGCTTATTAATGTGCCCCTTTGAATCTCTTTGAATATCATTATGATATATAATTATATTTCTTAAAGATGTGTACAGGGATGGGGAGAGACAGGGTGGACCCTGAGGGAAGTGCTCCAAAAATTGTTTGCATGTATATTTCTATTACTCTATCCCAGTATGATGTATAATTACAATGTGCCAAATAAAACTGGAAAAAATAAAGAAGTAGCAACAGTAGCTCTAGGATAATGAATATAAAAAACAGGAGTCTGCAATGCATTCCTGAATGAAATTTAAATAAAAACAATATAAAATGTGCGAAGTTACTTACCAGTGATTTCATTTGGCAGGAGGGTAGCAAGTTCAAGATCAACAAGTGGTACCTTAGTGAGATACTGTTTCAAAATTTAAAAAAGGAGTTGAAACTCTAGCTTAGAGGTAGAACACTCCTGGGTTCAATCACTAGAACTACACACACACACACACACACACACACACACACACACATACATACAAAAGGGAGATGAAAAGACATATCAACAAAAAACTCACATTGAGATAAACAATAACAAAAATATTTTTATGGAGATGAAAAATGATTGCAGAGTGTATAAGATTAAGCAATGATATAATGTATATTGAGACATTGGAATATTGTATAATTAAAATAAATGTTCTGGTTTTAATATATATATAATTATAGTGAAAAAAACAGCAAATAATGTCACCAGACATCAAACTTCTTAAAGTCTTGCATTGCGGACAGAGAAGCAAAAGTAATTACCTCAGTCAACATTCTTACTACTATCCCAGTAAATCCAATCACAACTTAGAGGAAGGATTTATTTGCTCACAGTTTCTTGGAGATTTCAGGTTCAGTCCACATAAGACCGCATGTATAAAGTTCAGAGCATAGTCACGAGGAGCAGAGAGAGGGAGAGCAAGAGAAGCCAGAAGGAGAAAGAGAGAGCAAGCAAGGGGATTCAAAGACACACGCACCATCCCTAAGGCGGCACCTCCAGGGGCCCACCTTCTCCAGCCACACACCCCAGACCCAGGTTACACACAGATAAACATGGCCTAATGGATTTGTAACTGAATCCTGGTATCTGCCCCAATTTGGAAAGAAGGAAAAAGAAATTTATTGACTTGCTAGCAAAGCAGAGAAAGCCAGTGAAGTTAAGATTTCAAAATCACATGCTGGGTTCTCCCCAAACAAAGGAATCAAGTCGCTTTTCAGAGTTCACTATTCAAGGTCTGCTCTTCTGACAAGCATGGGCTTTTCGGAGGAGACACAATTTATGTCTAAATTGTCCTTGAGTTGGTTCTTCCTCAGACTCACATGCGCCAGGTGTCCAGTCCTTACTTCTTTCATCAGTAAATGGATAAGATGCTGTTACTTGTTAACAAGGAGAGAAGGAGTGGGGCAGGAGGAAAAAAGGAGAGGAAAAGGGTCAGCTTTGAAATAGGCCATCTGTTGCTGCCAGGGTGAGGAGCAGTTCGCTGTCAGATTTAGCTACTGATGAGATTACAGCCACCATGAGTGAACCAAATCAACCCTGAACATTGATGCGGGAACTCTTCAGGGGCACTCCTGATCTGGCATAAGAGTAATCATCTGTTTCAAGCTCAGTAAGTATCCTTATGGATGCATATGCTGCAATTTTTAGAATATGCCCTAGAAGAATAGTAAATTAATCTACAGCTAACATATTACCATAAGGGGGAACTGCAAAATAAAATCCTTCATTTACTTTAAATTTAAACATATTAACTTCCTATTGCTGCTCTGACAAATGACCACAAATTTAGCATCTTAAAACAATATAAATTATGTTACAGTTCTGAAGGTCCGAAGTCCTACATAAGTATCTCTGAACTAAAACTGAGGTTCCAGCAGGGGTGAGTTCCTTCTGAAAGATCTAGGGGAAAATAGGGTTCCTGTCTTTTTCAGTTTTAGTGGTTATATGCATTCTTTGTCTGATACCCTCCTTTCAATTTCTAAGGCAGAATTAGATGCCCGGTCTTTCTCACATAGTATCATTCTGACCTTGCTTCCATCATGACTTCTCTGATTCTCTTGTCTCCCTATTTCACTTATAAGGACCCTGGAGATTACAAAGGAATCACCTGAGTTGTCCATGGTAATCTCTCCATCTCAAGAATCTAAATTTACTCCATCTTGAAAGTCACTTTGCCACAAGACATGAAGTTCTCAGAGATTAGGTGGATATCTTTGGTGATGTGTGTGTGTGTGTGTGTGTGTGTGTGTGTGTGTGTGTGTGTGTATTCTGCTTTCCACAAAAAGAAGAGGACAATAAGAAAAATAGAATGTATAGTGAGATACAAATGAAATTTACATAATGGGGTATAGGCTTAAATACACTAGAAATTGAATTAAATGAACTTTATACTCAAATGAAAACAACAAAATATTATTAAAGTGACTATTTGGAAGTTATACAAGGCTTGAAGGAGACATTCATTAAATAAATAAATAATATTGAAAGTTAAAAATATTGAACAAAGTTCACTTTGAGCAGGAAGAATGAGGGGCATTTTATATCATCACAGGAGTCAACCTACCAACAAGTTTAATAGTTTTAACAGTTAACTGTGGCATAAGTTACGTTGCCTTTTTCCTGCTCAGAAAGGACTAACCTGCATTAGAAGAGTCTATTTTGTTGTTGTTATTGTAATAGAGATGGAATATGGAGGCATTCTCCCTCCAAGCTACATCCCCAGCCCTTTTTATTTTTTGTTATAAAACAGGGTCTTCGTAGGTTGCTAAGAGTCTCACTACAATGCTGAGGCTGTCTTCAAACCCTCAATCCTCCTATCTCAGCCTCCCAAGTACTAGGATTACAGGTTTGCTTAGAAGAATTTTTGTACTGAAAGAAGCCATGGAAACCAGAAAACATTATTTATTTATTTATTTATTTATTTATTTATGTATTTATTTACTTTTGTAGTACTAGGGATTAAACCCAGGGACATTCTACCTCTGAGCCACACCCCCAGCCCTATGTTTATTCTTTATTTTGAAACAGGGTCTCACTAAGTTATGGAGAGCCTCACTAAGTAGCTGAGGCTGGCCGCGAACCAGTGATCCTTATGTCTCAGCCTCTCAAGTACTGGGATTACAAGCGTGTGCCACCATACACAGCCTCAGAAAACATATTTAAAAACAAGTAGAAATCACTAGAGAGCAACAAGACAAAAGATGTGAGTATATATTTCAGCTAGAAGGGCAATGATGAAGGTCCCTATTCTCCATGCTTTTTAAATTTTAAAAATTTAAGTCATGCTTATTTTTATTCCTAAAATGAAGAGCAAAGTCCATGTGGAAAAGTATGGTTTCACTGATATAAATAAAAAGAGGCTGCAGATGAAATCAACCTAAACAGCTAAGACTTTGGGAGTAAGATCTTACAAAGAGGGAATTTAATGAAGGAAGCTAAAAAGCCATATGTAAATCTCCACTCAAGTACTGATTTAATTCTAAGTTAAATATGCACAGAGTAAGAGTTCAATAACTCTGGCTACAAACAGTGACTGAAAGATTAAGGAGCCGAAAGAAAAAAAAAAAGTTTAGCAGCCATACAAAGTTTGAAAGGTCAAAGTTGTAGTATGAACTCTGCCACAGTGGAGAAGGCCTTGGGGAAAATCCCTGGCCACACACTTTCAGAATGAGAAATTGCAACCTAGGAATAAAAGAAAACAAGTATACATAATCCCTAAGAAAGCTGAAATATAAGGTGTGATAGCACAAGCTTGTAATACCAGTACTTGGGAGGCTTACAAGAGGATTGTAGGTTCCATAACTTAGCAAGACTTTGTTAAAAATAAATAAATAATTAAAAAGAGATGAGGATGTAGCTTAGTGGTAGAATGCCTCTGGATTCAAATCACAGAAACACACACACATATACATGTACACACACACACACACACACACACACACACACATGAATTCAACACTTAAAACAATCAAATATATCTATTACCATAAAAGCTTTAAAATATGAATTATCCATTCATATTATTATTATAATTATTGTTATCATAATATTAGATAATATTATTCAGAGCTTTTATGAAATTTTCTTATTTAATTTTGAGCATTAAATAATAAATTACAATGGTACCTAAAATATACTACCAATGAGTATAAAGGAAAAATAGCTAAAATAGAGACCCATATGAGATTTGAGGTTAACCCTCAAAAAGAAATTTAAAATAAATTCTTGCTCTATATATTTTTCATTAGAAAAAGAAAAATGTAAGACAAGTGTAAAACTGGAAGAGATTCTGGCCTAAATAAGACTTTACACCCATTTGCCATGTTATTCATAGAAGACCACTTGGAGTACTGAAATTTGCCAGTGATAAAAAAAAAATTCATGATAAAAATACTGCATAAAAATATTCATAACTAACATTTTGTTCAACTTTACCTCAATTAACACATGAAAATATAACTTATAAATGGTTCTTTAGGGGTTTTATGTGAAATGAAAATTGAATTTTTTCACATTTAGGAGAGAGTATAATATTATCTGCACTCTGATTGTTATGTTTGGTCTGTAACATCAAGGTATGTGGGTGGGTCTTTGCAAAAGGGATATAATCATCTTTGATGTAATAATTACCAGTTTGTAAGATTTTATATAATTTTTATTTTATCCTTTTCATAAATTTTTGAAAATTGCTGGATTTAGTATGTATTATTTTTGTGATGAGAAAAATTAAGACATTAAAACAGTGATGTCTGCTTCCTTTCTTTTCTATTTTATATTTTTTTAAAAAAAATTTGAGCAGTGTACTTGATGTTATCTTTAACACTTTTATTGGTGCATTATAGTCTCGTATCATAATGTATTTCAGAGTGATATTGACACACATGCACACAGCACTTGGTGCACTTTCCCCCAGCTCCCGCCCTACGCCCCTTTCCTCATAGAGGATACTGAGATCACCTTGCATAATGCCAATGGAAGCAATGCCTTCATTGATCCTCTCTCCAACCCCCCACCCCCCCACCCCCCTGCCACACACACTTCCCTTAGACCAGCAGTTTCTTTTCTCTCAGGTATCTGAATTCCTCCCTAGCTTACACATATGAGAAAAAACATGTGAACCTTCACTTATTGTGACTGATTGATCTCACTTAACATGTTTTCCAGATCTATCCATTTTCCTGCAAGTGACATAATTTTATTTTTCTGTATTGTTGAGTAGAATTCCATTGTGTGTATATCCCATAATTTCATAATTCATTCATCTGTTGATGGACACCTAGGTTGGTTCCATAATTTGGCTATTGTGAATTATGCTGGGATAAACATGGATACGCATATATTACTATAATCTGATTTCATTCTCTTTGGAAAGATACCCTGGAGTGGTATAGCTGGATCATATGGTGAATTCCTTCTCAATATTCTGAGGAATCTCCACAGTGATCCCCATAGTGGCTGTGCTAATTTTCAATCTCACCAATAGTGTAGAAGAGTACCTATTTATCCATGTTTTCCCTAGCAACTTCTTGATGATTGTTATTCTGATTGGGAATAGACAGAATGTCAGTATAGCTTTGATTTTCATCTCCTTGATTGCTAATGATGTTGAAAATTTTTTCATTTACTTATTGGCTATTTGTATTTCTTCCTTTGTGAAGAGTCTATTTAGTTCAATTTCCTTTTTTTTTTTTTTTTTTTTTTTTTTTTTTTTTTTTTTTTTTTTTTTTTTTTTTTTTTTTTTTTTTTTTTTTTTTTTTTTTTTTTTTTTTTTTTTTTTTTTTTTTTTTTTTTTTTGTAGTACTGGGGATTGAACTCAGGGGCATTCTACCTCTGAGCTATACCTCCAGCTATTTTTTATTCTTTATTTTGAAACAGGGTCTCTCTAAGTTGCCGAGTGCCTTACTAGGTAGCTGAGGCTGGCTGCAAACCTGGATCCTCTGGTCTTAGCCTCCCGAATGCTGGGATTACAAGTGTGTGCCACCACACCTGGCTTCAATTTCTCTAACATAAAGTCTTTTAAGTTTTTTGTATATTCTAGATCTTAATTCTCTATCAGAGGAAAAGCTGGCAAAGATCTCCCATTCTGTAGCTCTCTCTTTAGATTCTTATGGTTTCCTTTGATGAGCAGAAAACTTTAATGCCATCTCATTTATTAATTTTTATTTTAATTTCTTGAACTTTGGAGATATTATAACATTGAGGTCTGCTCTGATTTTAATTATCTACTGACTTCTACTGGCTTTGTGATTAGTTTTTCCTTTTGTTTTGAGGTCTTGGAGGTGTGTTAATATGCTAACTTTCTGTTTTTGTTTTTTAATGTGGCCACTCAGTGTTATAAATTTTCCTCTTAAAAAATCTTCAAAGGACCCCATGCATTTTAGTATGTTGCTTTTATTTTTTTTAATTATAAGAATTTTTTTCTCCCCTTATTTCTTCTATGATCCAGTCCTCATTCAAAAGTATATCATTCAGTCTCCCTGTATTTATGTAATTTCTTTTGGTTTTCCTTTTTTTTTTTTTTTTTTTTTTTGCGGTACTGTGGATTGAACTCAGAGGCATTCTACCTCCGAGCTGTACCCCCAGCCCTATTTTTTATTCTTTATTTTGAAACCGAGTCTCACTAAGTTGCGGAGTGCCTCACTTAGGTAGCTGAGGCTGGCCGCGAACCCGGATCCTCCGGTCTCAGCCTCCCAAATGCTGGGATTACAAGCGTGCGCCACCACGCCCGGCTTGGTTTTCCTTTTGTTAATTTCTACTTCCATCCATTATAATCTGAAAAGATGTAGGGAATTATATTACATCTTTCTAATTTGCTAGTACTTGCTTTTTGGCTCAGAATGTGGTCTATATTGGAGGAAGGTTCCATGATCAGCTAAGAAGAATGTGTATTCAGCTATTTTTGTTTGGGATATTCAGTATTATGTCTATTAGGTCTATTTGATTTATAGTGTCCTTTACCTCTGAAGAATTTTTAGTCATCTTTTGCCTGGAAGATCAATCTAGTGGTATTAGTGGTGTGTTGAATTCTCCCAATATTATTGTATTTGGGTCTATTTGAGACCTAATGTTTCATACATTTTGCTTTAAAAAAGTCAGTGTTCTCACATTTGGGACATAAATATTTACTATCATTACATCTTCTTGTTGGATCATTTCTCTTATTGTATGAAGTGACACACTTTACCACTTCTAGCTTAAATTCCATGTTTTCAGATATGCTCATTCCTACCCCAGCTGGTTTTCAGTCTCCCTTGGCATGGTGTATCTTTTTCCATACTTTAACCTTTAGCCTATGAATATCTTTTCCTATAAGGTAAGTTTCTTGCAAGAGGCATAGAGTTGAATTATGTTCTTTAAGCCACATTGACAGTCTTTGTCTTTTAATTGGGGTGTTTAGGTCTTTGACATTAAGTATTATTATCAATACATGATTTTGTTTCTCATTTCTTTTCTGAGGCCTTTGATCATATTCAAAATCAAAATTCTGAATTCTCCTCCTGGCATTTTCTGCAGCTCACTCTTGGTGATCTTCCTTGTTGTTGAGTTGTGGGAATTTATTGTTTCTAAGTTGGTCTTCATCCTCATGTTTTCAGAATTCTCAGATTTGTCTTTCTATTTTCTTGGCATCCTCTTCCTCTTTGTGTGAGTATTATGTGTCTATTTTTTGTCCCTTCATAATAAGGCATATGCTGAGGGTATATATTTGCCTCAACCAATCTATTTCATATAATCTGATATAGTTTATCCCCAAGAGCCTCTTTATCAAGATACAGTTCTTTGTTGGTATACGCAAACAGGAGTCTCTGATTGGCTTCATATCTCTGTGTTCTCCAGTTCCAGACTCAGTAGGGTGAGTGACTATGATTTTTTCTTCAGAGTCTGGGGCCTGTTAGTTGGTATTTAATGCCTCATAGACACCAACACTGCTCTGCTGGTTGTGAATGCATGAAACCCTGAAGAGCATTTACCTACAGCCTCTGTGGTCACTGGGCATAAGCTTAGTAGGGCCAGAAACTACTATATTCTGAGTTTATGACCTGACTGGCTGAGTTTTGATGGCCCAGGGATACCACTGCTGGTCTGCTGGTTGTGATTGTATGTTTTCTGTCAGTGACTGGCATGCATGCATGCCAGGACAAAACTCTGTTTGTGAGGAGAGTGTTGTGTTCCCAGCCTTTAGCTGTCATCATGTGAATCCCTGCTGACTCCTGGCCTCCCTGATCTCAGGGCTCAAATTCTGGCAGGAAGAGATTGTACCATTCTGAGCCTCAGACTTGGGTGGCTCAGTTACTTAGCCCTAAGGTCATTGCTTCTGCTCTGGGAGGCTGTAATCATGTAATAACTTGTTGGCCTCTGGCCTTAGTGCTTGTAGTACCCAAACACTACTGAATTTATAGCCTGCCAAGCCTACAACACAGTTGGCTGAGTCATTTCACCTCACAGACACCATTGATGGCAGTCCTGTGGTGATTGCTAGAGACCATGCAATGACACAGGGAACGGCCATCCATAGGTCCCACCCACCTGACTGTCCCTATAGACTGTCTGAGTGTCTGCTAATTTACATTTCTGCTATGTCCAGCTGTAGCCCAGTCCCCACCTCCACAGAAATAGTTTGCTAGCTCACAGACCTGGAGGGTCTGTTTCTTGCCATGCAAGTTCCTGTGACCACACAGGCTCCACTGCGACACTTTGTAAACTCCGTCTTGATGAGCATTGCTCAAGTCCCCAAAGGCAGGGCTGAGTTCCTGCAATTGCAGAGTACTCTGGGTGGTTTGGTTTGTTGCCCTGTAGATTTACAGTAGACCAGAAGAAGTGGTATGTAGTCATTGGGGTTCCTGCAGGAAGGTCCTGTTGCTGGGTGGTTTGCCTGGACATTCTGGGTAGTTGCTATCTTGCAGTATTTAGCATGGAGAGACGAATGCAATTGCTTTTGATGATGTTTTTCTGCAGTCACTGGCTTGACAAAAAGTCTGTTTCTTCTTTGTTGGAGTTGGGCTCTGAGAGCCACCAGCCCTAGTGCAGACTCACCAAGATGGTGCTACAATTGCCCTCTGCTCAGCAGATGATACATGGAGAGCTCTTTTCAGGTCTCTGCTCTCTGTGCTGCATCCAATTCCACCAATTTCGACTTTCTTTCTTCTGTTGAGTTCTGATTGCTTTTCTTCTCTTTCCAAACATGCTGTATTCCTCTATCCCACTATTAATCTAGTGTCTTTTCCATTTTAATCAGTTTGGTTTTGATTTATTTGTGAAGTTAGGGACTCATCACTAACATGAAAGGTCAATGGTGGCTGATTTATTCTTTGGGAGCACTGAGACTTTTTATGTTATTTACTGCTTGATAATAACTGTTAAGTTTAATGAGTACATAAGGCAAGTATAGCATACTTTAAAAGCCACTTAAAATTATTTATCAAGACTAGCAATAAGAGTTTTTTTTTAATCCATCCATAAATGTTATATTCAGAAGACAAACCTCTCTGGTGAATTAGTGCACCAAGTAGCTTAAGGTAGCATGAGGATGAAGGAGGTAGGAGTACCTATTACTTAAATTAATTAATAGAGCAAATCTTAGTAATATTATTTGAATCAACTCTAGTTGTCATACTAAAGAGGACACAATGATTTCTTAAATCACATTTCAAATTAAATCATATTTTAAAAAACAAAATATTCCAACTAGAAGGTCAGTAGTCCACAGAACATACAAGTTCCTATCAGTTTTAAAAAGAGATAAAAAGTGCTTAGATTGTAAGCATATAGCTCAATAAATAGTTATAATGGTGTATATGCATGGTAATTTTTGTGATAAAATTAAAACGATACTTTTGGAGAAGACTTTTAAGATTTTCACTTGTCCAGATATGTTCTAAGTAACTGAGGAGCTGCAGTGGGGATGGAAAGGTCTGTTGGGGTAAAGAGTAAAGGAATCCAGGCATGATGGCTTGAGCCTGTAATTCCAGTACTTGGGAGGTTGTGACAGGAGGATCCCAGGTTTGCAGCCAGCCTTAGCAAATTAGTAAGACCCTGTTTCAAAAACTAACTAACTAACTAACAGGGATAGTGGGGTGGCTCTGAGGTAGAATGCCCCTGAGTTCAATCTCTAGTACCATAAAAAAAAAAAGAGTGAGGGAGGAAGAAGTTTTAAAGGGAGACATATCAGCCGGGCACAGTGGCACATGCCTAAGGGCGAGACATAAGGATTGGAGATGTCAGGCCACAGTGGGGTAATTTAAAGAGATCCAGTTTCAAAATAAAAAATAAAAAGGGCTGGCAGTGTAGTTCAGAGGTTGAACTCTCCTGAGTTAAATTCCCAATACCAAAAAAACAAAGTAAATTAAATTAAAGCAAATAAAAGGAGACACATCAAAGCACCCAAGGGAACTGACTAAAGTGGCAAAAGGAGGAAGAAGGAAGAGATGAAGGGAATGAAAAGGTATTAAAGAACTCAGTGTGTAATGATCTTAATTTTATGAAAGAAGCCAATGAAATTTTAAATGATCCTTTTATAAAAGTATGTCAACAAGAAAGAAAGTGGGCAGAGTTAGTGCCACAGTGGTAGAGGATATAGTCAGTAAGGGATTACAAAGGGAGGTTTCAGTTGACTAAGGCATTGCCATATTATTAACTAATAGAATCTCATAAACAAAGAAGTCTATGATCTAAAGTAACTTCAAGAGTAGGCAGGCCAAAGACAAGATGCATGTCAAGGCCAAGGCCGAATCCAGAAGAAGGCTCAGAAGAGCTTGACTAAGTTTGGCCAAATAGAGATTCTTTTCAAACTCAACAAGGGTTGACTATGTGGATAGATAGATGAAAGGATGAATACAAGGAAAAGCTATAAAAACCACTGGTCAATAACTGCATTAGTCTGTTGGAGAGAAAGAAATTAAAGAAATAAGAAGTATTATTCAAAGCTGATTTTCTGACATGAAATGTTCACATTTCACTTACCAGAAATGATTATTACAGAAAATGAATATGATCTATCACCCACACATTTTCTCTTTTGAAAATGTTCCTCTCAGAGTCCCATGAAACACCATAATTAGAAAGGATCTAGCTCTGTCTGAGAACAGTGAAATTGGGAAGGGTAGTCATAAAAACATAAAACACACAAAAGTATTCCCTAAATGTTATTATCACTAAAAAATTTTTAAAAATAATAACAATTACTCATTGGCTACACTATGTCTTTCAGGATTCCATAGTTAAGTATATTCTAATGATGTATAATATCATGTTCAGTAAAAGAGTTTTTAATCATTTCCCTGCTTTGCTTTGTTGCTTTTCCACAGCTTCTTTTTGTCTCTATTTAAGGAAAGGAAAGAAAAGGAAATGAAAGGGAAGAAAGGGGAAGGCAGGGAAAATAAGAAAGAAAGAATGAAGGAAAAGGAAGGAAGGAAGGAAGGAAGGAAGGAAGGCAGGCTTTCAAAAGCCAAAGACAGTCAAATTTCTTTCAAAAATTGGTGAACTTCATTATTCACCTGTACAACAGCATGGGTCTTTTCTCTGGCAGTCATAATATGGTAATATAATTATTTTAATGACCTGCTGGAAGTCGATGATTAGAGTTGTTGCCATTCTAATTATTTGTTTCCATAGTCACCCCTTTTAGCTCATTCATGAAAATTGACTTTTTGTAACAATTACTTATTATCCATCTAAACCTACCAGTTTTCATCCAGTCAATCTGTTCTTTAGCAGCTCACTGGTTCTCCCATTCCACCTCTACCATATTACCTATGGAACAATTTTGAAATGGTTCAGATTGGTGGTGGTCTCATGAATCACCAGTAGAAATCCCAGTATAGTTTACTTTAAAGTTTCACTTTCTTAGAAATCTGAAAGTGGATTTGAGGAAGCTGTATATTTAAAAGGCTTTTAGAAATAAGTATTCTTACTTCCAATGACCTTAACACTATACTTGAAATGTAAAGAAAAGAGAATCTTCATCTAATAGCTCAAAAGCACTTAGGGAAAGCTATCCATGTTGGAAAGATGATTTACTGACAGCTCTATTCTCAACAAAAAACAATAATTATAATAGAAAACTCACCAACTGCTATGTGCATGTATGTCACTATTTATTACTATTTACTACATTATGATGTGAGACTATAATGCATCAATAAAAGTATAAATAATAATAGTAATAATAATAATAACAACAACAACTAGGAACACATAGAGTTAAACCTCAGTATTAAGAAAAATATGATTCTATCTACAAAATTGTGAGAAAGAATGAAGAGAAAATCAGGAAAGCATAGGGTGAACTTTGACCTTCTGAAGTCATATCAAACATATCAAGGAGTGGAAAGCAACTTTTCAACTAAAGACATGAGGATGATGAAAACGATTTCTGAATGTACATGGTACGATCCAGTCCTCATCCTCATGCGGTAATTACAGAGCATACTCTATGCACTGGGATGATGCTTATGTAATATATCTATGAGTTAGGCAAGGTATCTAAGAAAAAACAACAATTATGTGGAAGGATCTTAATTGAAGTTTATGGTGCTTAGAAATATAGTCAGTGGATATTTGGACTGGATTGACACAGACTTCATAAGACCAGAGGTGGGTTTCAAAGAAAGAATGGTGGCTTGATGGAGGGAATGGAGAATATGATGAAAATCCTGAAGATTTGGACTTGCTTCTTAAACCAGCATCAACTGATGGACATTTAGAGACTAATTTGGATATGTAATTATGTTAATAAGTTCTTAGTATTTACATTGCTTTTCTGGGCCCTCCCACAGTAATTGATGATTCACGAACATAAATATCTTATTATATATTGGGTAACAAGTTTCTGAGACATTACAAACATTAACTTGGAAAGGAACTGTATTCAATGCAGGTTTTATTAATGATTATTTTACCAAATATGACACAATTATTTGGAAATATCAATTAGTAAATTCCAAGACTTTTTTTCCCTAAATCCTAGATGAATTCATTTACCCACGCAATAATTCAACTAGACTCAGCACCTTGTTTTCAGGAAGTTTGACAGGGACTTCACAGTTGATGAAGAACCATGACCCTTGCCCTGCCACAAGTAAGGGCAATGGTGTGCCCAGGAGCAAATAAACTCAGCATGAACAGAGCTGTAACAAGGGGATGATGATGTGTTTCAGAAGCACAGAAAATAGAGCAAGGTCGAGATGTCTTTGTGTTAATTATTTTCAACAGAATGCATGTTTTGGTAGCTTGATAGATTCATTTCAATTGTATATCAATTCAAAAGTGTTTATTGAACATCAGGAAATTTAGTGAGAACCTCTGAAATATTCAGATAAATTTATGTCCTAATGAAGCTTCCATTTTTGGTGGGGAGAACCTGTCAAGGAACACAAAAACAAATAAAATAATTTAAGTTGCATCACTTACTAAAATCTTATATAAATAGATCAATGGAGCAAATAATGATAAAGATGGACAGTACTCTAGGATGAATAGGGAGGGATTTGTGAAGGTAATAAACACTGAATTAATAGTTAGAAGAGAAGGAACCTCTCATGTGCACAAAGTAGGCAGAGAGAGAGAACAAGAATACTGTTCATGAAGATGGATTGAGTTTGGCTTATATGATAGTGAGGTCTCGTGCTTGCCATGAGTAGAACCATTAACAGCATAATAAAAACTAGACAAGGGACTTTTTCTTTTTTATACTTTTATTGGTGCAAAGTAATTATATATCATAATGAGATTCAAAGTGATACAAACATACATGAACACACCACTCGGTGTATTTCCCGCCATATATCCGCCCTATGCTACTTCTTTTTATGGCAAATAAGCTCTACTTTGCAGAGACCTTTATATGTTAATGTCCTAAGATAACTTTCTTGAGAAATAGCAGGACTAGTAGGCTTAAATGTCTATTGGTCTTCAAGCCTATGAATTGGGCAACATATTCAGATCAGGAAAAAAAATGCATCAAAAGAAAGGCAAGAAGTATCAATAGGATATGGCGATGACATAAAGTTGGAATCTATAATTTTCAGTCTGAGACTTGGTCAAAATTTGCAAGAGGACATAGAGATATAAGCCACATGAACTTCTGCTGGAGAAGCCAGCTTCAAAAAATCTGGCAGGCCCAATTTATGACTTAGTGTCAAAAACGCTTAGTGCTTAAATACATGTGGATAGCTTTTTTTTTTCTTTTCTTTTCATGAATATTATAGGGACAAATCCAAGTGTTTACTAAAATCTTATCAGGGCAAGGAAGAGAGAAAGTGGGTCCCTGGAGAATCACAGCACCCTAGGGTTGGATAAACCATTGACTAATGTTGTAGTAGAGATGAGGATGTCACCTTTTCCTGACTAGTTTTCAAATTAGAATTTATTCAGGGTAGCAGATGCTATTTATATAAAATAAATGGGTATGGGAATATTTAAGTAAATGATTACAGATGAAAATATTAAAAAGTTAATTAGTTAGACCATGGTCATGGAATATTGCCATTTTCCCCCCACATGAAATGAGGGAATAGAAATGATAATTTATTCAGACTAGAATCAGTGTTTCCTCTAGAAAAGGAGGTAGATGCTGTCCATGTACACGTTGTCTTTGTGTATGTTTGTGTGTGCACATGGTACTGGGGATTGGAATTGGGGGCATTCTACTTCCAAGCAACACCCCAGCACTATTTAATTTTACCTTTTAAATTTTTGAAACAGGTTCTCACTAAGTTACTGAAGCTGGTCTCAAACCTGCGATCCTTCTGTCTCAGCTTTTCAAATACTGGGAGAATAGTGACACCATGCCCCACTGAATACTGTCTTTGTTGAAAAGCAAAACACAACATTAAAAAAATGCTATCAGTTAATTGCACTAACCTACATTATTTATACCACAAAATAAGAGTTATAGAATCAGAATATTAATCTTTCACCTAAAGACTAGGTGAGAAATTTGGAAGCCATATACATTAAAAACCCAATACAATGTTCTATTTAGTGTCCTTTGATAAGCTGCTATTTAATGACTGAAAGAGATATGTGTTAATAATTTCTAAACTTGATTTGACTGACATTTTTCTGACTGCTTTTTAGGTTTTCTGGACCAAAAAAAAAAAAAAAAAAAAAAAAAACTGTAAACATAAATTATCTACTATATTCTTTTACTTGGGAAAATTTATTTAGAAATGTTTTCTAATTTTACTTTTTGTGAAGAGCAATTTATAAATGATTTGGGCCTTACAAAATAATAAAAACATGTATAGACTAGTAAAACTTTTAAAGAATTATTTAGAGATGTGAAACTTTATGTTTTCCTAGAAAAAATATATTTGAGTTAAATATCATGAATTTATAAAATATGATTTTAAAGGAAAGAAAGAAAATTTTATTTTATGCAAGATTTTCAAGGAAATTTGTGAAATCTAACACAATCGAATAAGGATGAAAACATAAGAGAACATAAAAATACCAAAAGCAGATATTGGACTTGGTTCAAAGATCTGATGAGCATAAGTTTAAACGAAGAATAAGTCATTTCGAGAAGGAACTAGAAGTACGAACCCAATATATAGAATAATAAAAATAGATTAAAATATCATAAATAAATGACAACTGAGGTTTCCTGTAGAAAAATAAATCTACTTTAAATGAGAAAACTGAAATCTTCCCATCAAGTATCAGATCTTATTTTTTCAGAACTGACAAGAACTCATGGCACACTGTAGACATGCGATAAATTTCTACATATGACTGCCTAGATCACAGCTGTAGTGTGCCTTCAGAATTTATGATAGACAAAATAGGGGATCTTAAATGTTGATATTTCTTTTATTTATGATCATCTCTTGGTAATTTAAACTTACTGCCTAAGGTTGATCATGTCATTAAATCTTCAAATTTCTCCTTATGGAAAATAATTATTTCTAAGAAGTGATGCAACATTTTTGTTTACATCATTTATTGGGCCTGTGCTTAAATAGCCTAAGTGTAAAGTACATTGAAGAAAATTGTCTTTAAAATTAATTTACTAAATCTGCTACATCTCAACTCTTATTCAAAAAATGGCTTTAATCATTAGGTATTTCCCAAATGGTAACTTATTTCAAATGCCTTATTAAATTCTTTATAGTCATCTACTGTTACAAATCCACACTAATTGACACTGTCATTTACTGTGCTTTATTCTTGCATAGGTACTTTAACTTAATTGTGATACATTTATTATTGAAATGTCCATGTTTGTTTATTTAAAAAACTGCTAAAAATGTCTTAAATTAATCAGAGTTTTCTTCTGTAGATATTATTAGATATTTTTGTTCCTACTTGGAACAGTTGACAGTAAAAACAGAGAAAGCAAAATATGTTCAGAATTCACAACTACAGGAATTTAATTTTACTGCAATATTTCAAACAGTATAAACTTCATAATGCCTTCATATTAAATATCATTAGAATTTAAATAAAAGGATTATAAGGAAATATACTATCAAAAACAGTAAACATTCTATACTTTCTGATAGATACCATAGTTTCATTAAAACCTTGTGCCTTTAATGGTGAATTGCTACTCATACTATTTTTAGTTAAGTATTTTAATTTTAAGTAATTGCTCTGAAATAATACCTAGAACCACCACAAAAAGAATGCTGTTACACTGTGTTCTCAGATTTGATGCCATTCAGTACCAGAAAGTAAAGTCTGCATCTTAAAATGTAGTCTGAAGTAATCATATTTAAATAAAGTCTGGGAGAAAACAATAGAAAAGTGCATTTGCATTATTACTTGTGAAATTCAGGATGACATTGATTATTGTCATAAATTTGTGGCATAGATAAAATATGCTCTTAGTTAATATTAGGATGGAGTTTGATTTTCCTCTCAATAGCGCAACTTTTGAAACAAAATCTAATAAAAATGGTCTTACATGTAACTTTTGTTGTAAGTATTCTAGAGTTAAAATGGAATTTATCTTTAAGGAAAATAAACAAGGTGCTACTTCTGGTTACTTATAAATAGTGTGTATTTTTAAGTGGGCATGTTAAGGAATTTGAATGCCAAAATATAAGAAAAAAATATATTTGCCTTGTAATTGGAATCATTGCCATATCACAAAATTTTTTAAAAGCAAGAGCCTCACAAGCAGTGCTTCTTGTGTCTCTTATTTAACTTTATCTGTCTATTCATTAATACCATATACACAGCAGCAAAATTTACAAGTTAATGAGAAGAACCATACGGATTTGGTTGCATTTTCTATATGAACTCCAAGGGGCTTGTATGGTCAAAATTAATTTTGTATGGTCAAAATTAATTTTTAGAACTGCCCTTTGATATATGTCAAGAGCAATATTTCTCAAAAACTTATTTATAATATCAAATTGAACACAATGGATTCAGTCTATTAGAAAATTGTAACACATTTAAGCTAACAGAAAATCTGCAACAAAATATGATGTAGTGAAATATGCATCTATAACCTAAAGTAAATATTTATTTGTTTATTATACTTAAGAATTGAATACATGGGCATTCTATCTCTGAGCTACACTCCAAGCCCTATTTTATTTTTTATTTAAAACATTGTCTCACTAAGTTGCAGAGGTCCTCAATAAGTTCCCAAGGCTGTCAGTGAACCTGCAAACCTCCTGTCTCATCCTCCCAAGTACTAAGATTACAAACATGAGCCACCACTCCTTGCTTCATACTATTCATTGACAGTCATTGCACTCAGCCTACTGGCTAGAAGAGAGTCTGAATGGTGGTTCAAAACATGCTACTTCTTTGTCAGTCACAATATAGAGAAGGGGGGAAGTGAGTAGGGAGCAGGGGTAAATCTCTCCAAGTGCTGGGTGCATGTATGTCATCACTATAAACTATATTATAAGGCTACAATGCACCAACAAAAGTATAAAAATAAATAAAAACATACTACGTTATATATTCCTCTGAACTATAACATAAAAATTAAAAATGTGTGGAAGGATATTTCTAATCCATCAATAAATATTTATTAGAAATTGATTGTGTATTCAACATAAATATTTATTGAGAATAGATTGTGTATTCAAAACAATACTTTGTGGGTTAGAGAATAGTATGGCTCAAATTCACAAAATCAGCTGGGTGTGGTGGTGCAGGCTTGTAATCCCAGTACTTGGGAGGCTGAGACTGGAGGATCCGGGTTCATAGCCAGCCTCTGCTACTTAGTGAGGCCCTCTGCAACTTAGTGAGACTCTGTTTCAAAATAAAGAATTAAAAAAATAGGACTGGGGATGTAGCTCAGAGGTAGAATGCCTTTGGGCTCAATCCTCAATACTGAAAAAAAAAATTCACAAAATAAAATATAAACTCTCACTTTACAAGAATTTTCTCCTTCAGCTAATTCATCAAAAACATAGCTAAAAAGATGGAATAGAGGAAGACAACATGTCTCTGTTGCTCTGACACTTAGAACTCAAAGAGCAGGAAGACTGTTTTTTGGCAAAAGGAGAAAAGCAGTCAGAACTTAACAGAAGAACAATATTGGAAACCTAGTGGAATTGGATGCAGCACAGAGAAGAGAGGACTGAAAAGAGCTCTGTGCCTCTCATCAAGTGAATGGAGAGCACAAGCGGCACCATCTTGGTGAGTGCACTCCAGGGGTGGCAGCTGCTGTGACCTGGTAGCTCTTAGAGACCAACTCCAGTAAAGAAGAAGCAGAATCTTGTCAAAATTGTAGAAAAAAACATTATCAAAAGTAATCACATCCTTCTCTTCATGCTCGAATACCTCAAGATTGCAATTCCTCAGAATGTCGTGAAACCACCCAGAGAACACTTGTGGCTGCAGCTGAACTTGGACCATAAATAACAAGAACTTCCTGCAGGGACCCCAGTGCCTATATCCCATCTCATCAAGACCACTGTGAATCTACAGACAAATCAGGCAAACTACCCAGTGAAATCCTGTGGCTGCAGCTGAACTTCTGAAGGGGCTGGAGCAGCACTTCTCAAGACTATGAGTCAAGAAACCTTCCCTTTGGGAGCCTGCATGGCTACAGGGTCTGGTGCGGTAATGAAAAAACCCACAGCACCTGTGAGTCTGCAAGTCATCCCTGCAGAGATGGGGAAGGGGGCTAAATTCAGACATGGCAGATATACAAAATAGCAAACAGTCCCTAGGAACACTTGGATGGAGTGGGACACAGGGTTGACAGTTCACTAAACCACTTCAACGTCTCCAGGAATTACCACAGGACCACGGGCAATGGTTCAAATGATCACAGCTGCAGGCCGGAATGCAACACTCTATCATCCAGCAGAGTTTGTCCCTGGTGAAGATGCATGCCACTGACTGAAAGAGTTCCACATGATCACAACTAGCAGATCAGTGGTGGTGTTGCTGGGCCATCAAATCTCAGTCAGCTGGGCCACAAGCTCAGAACACAAGTTTCTTGATGAGCTTAGACCCCGTTAATACACAGACCAGAGGTCAGCGTTATGCAGATTTTCAGGAGTTTACAACTAACAGAGGAGCAATAGTATTTGTGGGATATTGAATCCCAACTAACAGCCCACAGGCTCTGACCTGAACAACAGTCTGTGGCCCTGAAAGCATGGTGGCCTGCAGCTAATTAGACTTGTTTGCCTGCACTCAAAACTAAATCATGTTTAAGAGGCTCTAGGGGACAAACTCAAAATCTGATTATATGAGTCAGATTCATAGAGACAAATATATATGCCCAGAATAGGCCTTATTATAAAGGGATTACAAAAAGACATAGGATCCACACACAAAGAGGAAGAGGATGCTAAGACAACAGAAATACGAATCAGAGAGCTCTGAAAACATGAGAATAAAGACCAAAAAGGAAACGATAAATGCCCACAACTCAACAACAAGGGAGATCACTAATACTGAGCTGCAGAAAATATCAGAGAGAGAATTCATAATTTTGATTTTCAATATAATCAAAGGCTTCAGAAATGAAAACAAACAAAGTGCACAGGACACGAAAGAACATATGCAGAGAAATTGAGGCACTAAGTAAGAAATAAAAGAAGCTTGGGTAAAATGAAGGAGTCAACAAGTTAATTAAAGTCCTCAATAGAAACCACATCTGGCAGGCTAGATTACATAAAATATAGAGTCCCAATCCTGGAAGACAGCTCATTCAAAGTGATCACATCATCAACAATACAGAAAAGACAAAATGACAACATGACCAGAATATCCAAGAAATATAGGATAATATGAAACAACCAGATAATAGGCATTGAAGAAGGTCTACAAACATAAGCCAAAGGCATTAGAAATCTCTTCAGAGAAATTATATCAGAAATTTGCCAAAGATGAAAAAAAGACTTGGACATCCATGTATAGGAGACATTCAGAATGCCAACAGGACAAGTTCAAAGAAGAATTTCTCCATGCCACATTATAATCAAAGTGACTAACATATAGGCCAAGAAAAGAATCTTATATACATCTAGAAAAAAAAAATGGGACATTCAGGGGCAAAGCAATAAGAAGCACTTTGGAATTTCCAACCCAGGGACTGGTACAAGGTACTCAAAGTCTTGAAAGAAAATAATTATTAACCGAGACTGCTATATCCAGCAAAGATAACATTAAAACTTGACAGAGAAGCCGGGCATGGTGGCGCACGCTTGTAATCCCAGCATTCGGGAGGCTGAGACCTGAGGATCTGGGTTCGCGGCCAGCCTCAGTTACCTAGTGAGGCACTCCACAACTTAGTGAGACTCGGTTTCAAAATAAAGAATAAAAAATAGGGCCGGGGGTGTAGCTCGGAGGTAGAATGCCCCTGAGTTCAATCCCCAGTACCGCACACACACACACACACACAAAAAGCCTGAAGCATTTTGGAGAATTGGCTGATAGAGTTCTATGAGAGGAAATGTAAAAGATGAGACTGAAAGGTCTATATCAGACCAGACTAGAATCATATCGACATATCAAAGGAGAGCTGAGTCAATTTGAGAAAGTTAGACCAATTTGGGCTTTCATACAAATATGGAATTGCAGCTCACTAACTATATTTTAACCAAATAAATTTATAATCATATAAAAACAAACATTAACCCTGAGAATCATAAGAAATCAATAGAAAGCATAAAAAAATTATCTTGTCTTTTTCTACAAGAATTGTACTTGTGGCATCAAATAGTATTTTGGAGAATAGATGTTTTCTTATTTTTTGTACTGGGAGTTGAACTCAGGGGCATTCTACCTCCAAGATAGACCTCTATACATTTTTGTTTTTATCTTATTTTTTGTTTTGTATCATTGTCTTATTATGTTGCTGAAATTGGCCTTGAAACTGTGATCCTCCTGTCTCAGCCTCCCAAGTACTGGGATTGTGTCACCTATAGTGAAATCAAAATGATATAATAAGACTTAAATTCATTATATAATAAATATTTGTTTGATAGATATTAAATTGTCTGATACTATACTATGTTTTTATTATTTTTCTTATTATTTATTATATTATTGGATATATATGTATATATATTTATATGTGTATGTATATATGTATATGTATATTATTTCCTTTGCTGAGACTCATTATCTTTTGAAAGAAATTGGTGGGGATGATAGTGTGTAATTTATCTTTTTAAAAATTTTTGTGGTACTGGGAATTAAACCCAGAGGTGTTCTATCTCTGAGCTATACCTTCTGCCCTATTTTCTTTTGTATTTTGAGACAGGGCCTCACTAAGTCACTGAGGGCCTTTCTAAATTTCTGAGGCTGGTCTTGAACTTGCAATTCTCCTGTCTCAGCCTCCAAAGAACTGGGAATACAGGAGCACAACACCATGTCCAGCTTAATTTTCCATCCTTTAATGTCTAATATCAGTAGTATTAATGAAGGGTTGTATATGAGAGAAAACACAAATAAGAGTGGCTTATGAAACACTTACTTTTTGTCTTCCTCTCAAATGCTCCGAAGTATAGTGTGACAACTCCAGGGTAACCCCAGGCATTCACACACACACACACACACACACACACACACACACACACACACACATATGAATCAGCTGTACATCTAGCTGATCAAGCTTAAAATGACTTCTTTCCTTAACCTCACAGTCCAAGATGGCAGTCTGTAGAAAAATGGAGTCATCATATTCACATTTAAAGCAAGAATTAGGAGTAAGGGAGGGATGAGCAAAAAGTGTTTATCAGGTATCTTGTCTTTCCTTTAAGGAATTTTCCTCAGAGCCTCATTTGCCAACTTCTGATATCTCCTTGTTCAGACCCTTGTCACAAAGCTGAGCTTAGCTACAAAGGAGTGTTGAAAATAGTATTTTTCCTATGCAATATTGCTATCCTGAGTCAAAATGGGAATTTGTTTCCAAAGAAAAAGGGTAGAATAAATAGTAAGTAAGCAACACTATTGTTTTACTTTCTCCAACTGAGGTAGACTTACTGGTGCTGGCTAATCCTATCTGACTATAGGTATTCTTGAAAGAATGACATGAGAGGCTCCAAAAAACAGGAGAAGGAAAAACATTCTGGTATGTTTATGGTGAGAAAGTGGCAATCACATTTGCAAGTACCACACTTTTGCTGAGGAGTCCTGCTTCTCTGTATTTACACTTTTCTATTTAGTGACATACTTCTCTTGTTGTGCTATTATTGCCTAAGGTATAATTATATCACCTACTTAAGTATTTTTGCCAACAAGATTAATGTGATTAAACCCTAGGGAAGCTGTGGGTACATCTGGTCATTAAACCACAATATAACGTCCACCCCCTTCAGCCTCAACAAACTGTAAAACGTTCAGAACATTCCTCCCAGTTGTCAGGTTCTTAGAGCTGTCAGCTCCCTGCAGGAGTCATCTTGAACCTGGACACAGTGTCTCTATGTCCTCAGAATGACAAGCCAGCTCCAGCTTTGGTACTGCTCAGACTTCTTATATTTTGTAACTTTAGGAAGAAGAACTATCTAAGTCTTTGGGGGGACAGTGACAATAAAAGATACCACAGCTTGTGAGGTTCTGTCAGTGGTGGGTTATTTACCTGAGCTAAGGTCTCGTGGAAACTGGGTGCTGTGGTGCATGCCTGTGATCTTAGAACTTGGAGGGCTGAGACAAAAGGATCTCAGGTTGGAAGCTAGCCTCAGTAACTTGGTGAGACCTTGTTTCAAAATAAAACTGAAAATAGAACTGGAAGTATAGCTCAGAGGTAGAACATACCTAGGTTCACCCCACAATACTACCAAAAAAAAAAAAAGTTCTCTCATAGAGAAACAAGTCCGTCTTGGATCTGCTGAGGCATATGTGTCATAGTAGCACAAAGAGAAAAGGCAGTCACAGCTGTGTTGATTCCTCATTGGCTTGAATTAGAGGAGATTGCCTTTTAGATTCTTTCAGAGGAGGTTGCCTTTTAGTTTCTTTTACATGTGTCAATGTGAGGGGGCTGACTGAGGAGTACCCCTAAGCTTAGCTTAGCAAAAGTTTAAATGTGAACAGTTTCGCAATCACCATGGACAGCTCCTCAATCTCTGTTCCTGGAGAGAATGCAGAAAGGGCCATTCAGGACCTTCTATAATAACACTTCAGAGGTTCAGTGTCCCTCTCCCAGATGGCATGTATCATCATCTCTTTTTTTATTTGAAGAGTTGCTCTACTATATTTGCTTTAAACTTTGCAACATATACCACCCACTATCTATCCAAAGTACTTGATACTTGGAATATAGTACTTCTTTAATTGTTTTGTTCATTTTACCTTGAATTCTTCATAATGTTAGAAACAGTTTAGCTTTGTTTGATTTTTAAACCACTTGAGCAATTTATTCAGTTTTGTCCCTTTTGAGAAATGAGCATGGGTCTGTCACCCATCTCTTGGTGATACCCTTTCCTAACAGCCTCTGTATTTCCTGAGCTCAGCCAGTTCTGATACTTTCTTTCCAAAAATTCTGATTACTAAAGATAATTTCCTTGTGTTTGTGATAATGCTTCCATAATTGCAGTTATAAATGAAAGGGCAGAACAAATCTCTTCTCAACTGGAAACTCACAGATTTTATTATCTTCTGCTCAATCAATTATTGCTTCCAGTGATTTTCACACCCTGAGTCACATAAATGAAGCTACAATGTCCTGAGTTTTATTTCATCTCTCTCTGTTTGATCTTTCTTACCTAAGGCAGACGTTATTCCTCAGGGCAATATCTCCTTAGAAAGCAAAATGCACTGTTGCTGATTGACACAGTCATACATCCAAAGGTGACGACTCCATTATTGGCATGCAAAACCTAGATAGTTCAGTAGCTTGTAAATAAATGTGGCTTCTTTGCAGAATGGGAACAATTTTTTTTTTATCAGGTCATAATTACCAAAGTCCTATCCTCTAGTGTGACTACTTCAGAAAGTAGTTCCCTGGATTAAAACATTAATTTCTAAAAGGGATACCAAGAAAGAGTTGAGATGAAAATTAGTATGGAAAATTTTCTTGTGCTAAGGAAAAACTATTTGCCTACTCTAAAGAGGCCAGTATGGCTTCATAAATCCTGTCTCACAGTGGAGTATGATTTTGAATTTAGCAGGTGTTTCAATTTACCTCGGACATTGATAGGTCTATTGGTGGTGAAGGAGCTTCCTGTAGCTCTATGTTTTTAATCTTCTGAACTTATTTTGGGGAGCCTATATTGTAATAACTTGTATACCATAGCCAATGGTTACTGAAGGAATTCCTATGCTGAGTCTTCTGGGACTCAGTAGTTGGAAGTGAAAGAGAAAATTGCTCTCTGAATGCAGAGAATAAGTCCTACTCTCAGGACACAGGCATTTGAATGGTCCACTTGATAACTTTGTTACTGCTCTGAACTTTCAATTAGGTTTGCACCAGTCTATGATTGGAATCACCACTGTAATGCGAGCTACCCAGGTAAAGATTAATGAGCTGCCTGGAGAGTTGATCCTCAGGGATATCCTTAATCTTATTTTCCTGACTCAATCTATACAGACCTCTCCTGCAATGCAATTAAAATCATTAAATAACACATACCAGGAACAATAAAGGGGCATGCACTGCACATGCAGATTTCCAACAAAAAGCAGCATGGATATCAAGTATTTTGGCTTCTTTCCCAGCTCAGTAATGATTAGTGAAGCCATGTATGGAAAATATTTGCAGCATGCAAAATTTCTGAAACTGTTGCTTAATCAAAAATGAATGCAAACAATGTGTCATTTACAAATCTTTAATTAGTTCAACCAGAAGAATGAGTATTTGCATTGATGTGACAGGACCTTTAAATGAATACTTTCAAATTGTGATAGACCGGTTTTGTTATATCACTAAATAAATCATTTCAGACTATAACATTCAGAAAAACAAAGCCAAATAGAACTGCAGCAATATTTAATTCAGCAACTATCGATTACCTTCTTTGTACAAAGCCCCTTTTTATTTCATACACAGAGTACCAGTTTGTTAATTTGAGTAATCTGATTTTTCTTACTAATATAGCATATCTGGTCTTAGAGGTTGTGTAACTCCAAGGCAATCATGCTAGCATTCAAAGATATTTTTTATGCAATATATTTAATTTGAAACCATCTTCCCAAATAACCCCCTTTCTTATCAACTCCTGCTACTAGAATAAGGAATAAAGACCACTTTATAAAAATCATCTCTCAAGTAAAATGCAAGACACATCAGAGTGATTTGAAAGAAGAGCTAGACTAATAAAAATACATATTAAATATAAAATGTTAAAAGTATGTGATGTCACAAAATAATTTGAAGTTTAATACAATAATAAAATGGTGGGTTTTTAAAACAACAGAGTATCCTAGTTGTTCACATATAAGAATAAATAAAAAAGAAGAGCCTCCCAAAATGTTGAGAAATGGAAATGATCAGTGGTGCCATGCCCTTCTAAGGATTGCATATACTAAACCTATCACAATTATAAGATACAGTCAACGAATCATTGCAACTGAACAGATAGCAGGAAAAAAGAATCTCGGCACCATGAGAAGTTAGACAAGGATAAACATGTCACCTATCATGAAGAAGCAATTTGACAAAGATTAACTTACTGTAAAAATATAATCAGATCATTATCCCTATAACATAGCAAAATTGATTTCAGATATATTAAGAATTAATAATCAATTCACTAACAATGAAAAACATAGCTGGTTGTGGTGACACATGTCTATAATCCCAGCTACTCTCAAGTCTGAGGCAGAGAGAATGTGGGCCTGAATAACATAGCAACCCTATCTAAAATAAAATAAAATAAAATAAAATGATTTTAGTTTATTAAATAATTTTATTAGATTAAGCAATAATTTATTTATTTAATTTTATTAAATATGTTGTATTTAGAGAATAAAATAAAAATGTGTGTGTGTGTGTGTGTGTGTGTGTGTGTGTGTGTGTGTGCTGTCAGGATAGGAAAAGATATTGTGAGCACCAGAGCTAAGGGATAGGTAAAAATGCTTTCCCTTCTAGACATTATAATGAAGGAATGATTAAAGCACTGTTATGGCAACATGTTTGTTGAAAAATGGGCCTGTCCAAACAAGTTGAAGGCCAGAAATGTATAGAATAACATCAGGAATCAGGGCAGACAAAAATGACTGCATAGCTGATTGCGTTCATGATCTGACGAAAGGTAAACTTGGTTATCTACACTACACAATGCTTAGAAATAAACCTTAAATGCATTAAAGTTCTAAATATGATAATAAGGGTATTAGGAAAACCAAAAGTTAAAGGAATATATTTATGACCTTGGGGTAGGGGAGGATTTCTTCAGACCCCTAAAACATAAAACATAATGGGAAAGATGGGTGGATTTTACTGGTCAAAGTTAAAGATGTCTGCTCTATGAATGATACTACACAACATCAACAAAGAAGTAGCTCATGAGACGATTTTTGCAATTAAAAAAAAAAGACCTAGAAAGAATCGGGAAACTATATGAATTTCATAAATCAGTAAAATAATAGAAGCTGCAACAGAAAAATTGTGTTAAGGATGCAAACAGATAATTAACAAAATAGAAATTCATTTATCTAAGAAGAATAATAAGAATGCTTAATTTCACTAACAGAGAAATATAAATCAATAAAATGAAAGATCACTTGATTCCCAGCAGCATGGCAACAACTAGGATATTTTACGATATGAAATGTTGTCAAGGCTAGTGCAATGGAGCAGGAAGAGGGGAGGGTACATTATAACTGACACCAATTCTCAAAAACATCTGGAAGTACAAAGGAAAAGTATGCATTTATATATCCCATTGCCCTAGGTAGTATACCTGGCATTTATATAAATCACTGCTGGACAATATAACCTAGAGAAATTTCTGCATAGATTGAAATGGAAAGCTAAACTTATTGCAATTTTTTAAATGGTAGCAAAATGTTGGAAACAATATATGAACAATATTATAGCTGACCTAATACCGCAGACCTTGAAACAAGGACTGATGACACCAAAAGGGAGTGGGGAGAAAGGAGGAAGAGGACAAGGAGGAGGAGTAGCAAAAGGAAGAGGTGCAGGAGGAGGAAGAGGAGAAGGAGAAAGAAGAGGAGGAGGAGAAAAATAAAGGAAAGCAGACAATAAGAAATGTGTTCTTAGGCAGGCATGGTGATGGTGTACAACTGTAATCCCAATATGTGGGAGGCTGAGACCAGAAGGATCTCAGATTCAAGGACAGCCTCAGTAATATAGGGAATCTTTCAGCAAGACCCTGTTTCAGAACAAAACTAAAAGAGGGATGAGAGTGTAGCTCAGAGTTAGAGTGTCCCTGGGTTCAATCCCCAGTACCACAAATAAGGAAGGAAGGAAAGAAGGATGAAGAAAGGGAGGAAGGTTTGAAGGCAGGAAGGGGTTCTTATTCTAGTTACTACAGTATGTAGCTAAAGCTTAATCCCACAGATAGGTTCTGGAAAACAGAGGAAAACACATACCACAGAAATCTTAGCCAAGGGTGAAAAGGCAAAAGTATTTCTACACCACACTGAGCAGCAGTTTTGAGGAGCTGCCCAGAGGATGTTAACTTCCAGCATTCTGTCTTGCCATTAACTTTAGCAGGACTGAATTCCTACAGTCCAAGGTAAACCACTGACAACTGCAAGGGGTCATGGGAAATCAATCTGGTAAACAGAATGATGAGTGGATGGGCAGAGCACCCGCAGCATCTGCTATGCGGAGCTGTGATTGCGATTTAATACTATACTGCAATTAACATTTGTGCTGGGGATCATGAATAGACTTCAGATCAATGTGGAATATAAATTGAGAAAAATAATGAAGTTTCATCATATACTTGCAACTCTAAAAAAAACCCAAAATACTCCAAATATCAAAGAAAGTCAAACTATAAATGATAAAGTGGGAAAATATCTCAAATGTAACAGGGTTAAATACAATTAATCAATGGAAAGCACTGGTAAATTTGAAAATAACAAGAGAATACAATTAAAAAATAGAACAGGTGAGTGTGATTGCACATGCTGTAATCCCACTATTTGGGAGGCTTGAAACTGGAGGATCACAGGTTGAAGGACAGCCTCAGCAACATAGTGAGGCTCTCAGCAACCTAGTGAGACTCTGTTTCAAAAATTAAAAAGGGATGGGTATGTAACTTGGTGGTAGTAGAACAGCCTTGAGTTCAATCCCCAATATAAAAAAAAAAGAGCTAAAAAGCCAGGCATGGTGATACATGCCTGTAATCTCAGTACTTGGGAGGCTGAGATAGGAGGATCACAGGTTCAAGGACAGCCTCAATAATTTAGTTATATCCTGTTTCACAATTTAAAAAGATAAATAAAATAGTGCTCAGGGTGTGACTCAGAGGTAAAATATCCCTGGGTTCAATCCCCAGGACCACCCTCCCCATATACACACAAAAATGAGCCAAAAGATGTGAATAAATAATTTGTTACATGTGGAATCATGAATAGATTTATAAAAGGTAGCAAACACTGTAATTAAGGAACAAAAAAGAGATCAGTTTCTTTTTTATTTTCAAATGATCAAGTATTTTAGTATTAATAATTATTGTTTCCAAGGATGTGCTCAGATTTTTCCACATATGCTAGCAAGAATATGGTTTGATACAACATTGATAGAAAACAGACAATACGTTCTAAAAATCTTAAAAACGCATCTATCCTTTCACCCAGGAATTTTAATTCTAGCAGTTTAACTTAAAGACATAATCAACATAAAGAAAATAATCTTGTAAAATCATGTTTATCACAGTGTTATTTTTACAAGGAAAACAAACTGATTTAGTATCAAATCATAAGGGAATGATAAGATATATTTTGTCAAACATGGGTATTTCTGTTTTTTCATTGGCTGAAGTAGAAATGGAATTGGTCAAAACTCTCTTCAACCACCCCCTTCCACTCCGGCCTTCTTCTGTATAAATAATTTTGGCAATCATTTATTAAATATCTATTTATTAATTTCCTACTAAAATTAAATTCTACTTTAGTTGTGATATTTGGAAATGGAAAGATGCATTCTCTATTGTCAAGAAGCCTACATTCTGTGTGTCTGTGAGAGGAGGGAAATGTGTATCAACTCAACTAATATACTGATATGATTGTTTCTTGCAGTAATTAGTAACAGGAGGGAAATCATAGGTGATAGAATGGCTCAGCATTCTAAGGTAGGCCATTGTTAAGACAGGGCTCCCAAGGGCCTTCCTTAGATAACACTGAACTGAGAACGGGGTGATGGGAAGTGACTGTTCATCATTCCAAGTTCATTCAAAGCAGCTGGTGGTCAAATTAATATTTATGTATCTCTCAAAAAGACAAATTTCCCACTACAGCTTCAGAATGTTCTATTTCATATTTATGTGCCATGTAAATTTGTCAAATTAAAGAATGAAAGTAAAGCATTTTTCAGAAATACATTTTGGGAACAACTTTTATGTCTTCTAAAATAATCTACCAAGTTTGAAATCTGAGCAAATGAGCCAAATTCTTAACTCTGTCAATGATTAGTTGTCTGACCTTATGAAAATGGTTAAACTATCTGCTTCCTTGTTTCTTTATTTACAAAAAAGAACTGAGCATAGTGATGCATGCCTGTATTCCCAGTATTTGGAAGCCTGAGACAGGAGGATTGCAGGTTGGAGGTCAGCCTCAGTAACTTAGTGAGGCCATCAGAAATTTAGCAAGAGCCTGCTTCAAAAATAAAAATAAAATAGGTCTGGGTTGTAGCTCTGAGACAGAATAGCCCTGGGTTCAATCTTTAGTTTTATACACACACACACACACACACACACACACACACGAAATGTAATGTGCTATCTCTATGTGGTATGTTGACCAATTCTTTCCAAAGATGCCTATGTCCTAATCTTTGAAGTTTGGGAATATGTTTTACTACATCGAACAAGGAAATTAATGTTATAGATGGAAATAAGGTTGCTAATCAACCAACCTTAAAATGGGAAGATCATCCTGGATTATTCAAGTGAGCCCAGTATTCACAGGGTCCTTCAAAATGAAAGAGGGAGGTGGGTAAGAAGGAGATAAGACAACAGAAGCAAGAATGGAGTGGTGCATGTGATGGCCCACCCCACCCTGTATGGATTTGAAAATGGAGGTAAGCCATGACCCTGGGAATGTAGGAGCCACAAGAAAAATAGACAATGTAAGGACACATTTTCTCACCCAAGGCCTTTAGGAAAGGAACACACTCAGTGGCACCTTGATTTTAGTGCATGGAAACCTGCATCAGACTTCTGACCCTTAGAACTGTAAGATAATAAGCATTTGTTCTTGAACCATTATGTTAACAACAATCATAGAAAACTATTTCACAATCTAACCACGATTTTTTTTGAGGGCCAAATTAGGAGATTTATTAGAGTATGTTGTAAAGCATCTTGAAATATTATAATATTTTAAACAAGTGATAATTATATTAGAGAATACAGAAAGTTAAGAGTGTGTATCATGTGGCAATCGAGGAGAAGGAAGGAATGGAATATGTCCATACTTTCTATCTACCTAGGACATTTCCTAAGGTGGACTACAAGGATCTTTCCATCTGAAGTATTGTTGAAGCTGACATTGCGTATGGAACTCACTCCCACCTTCAGTCAAGCCATCCTGGGAGAGTAACCCATCCCCTCAATGAGAATTTAGCTCAAGCATTTGAGATGAGGAAAATCAGTGATGGAAGACTTTTGTGGACAATTTACTTTGGTAAGAGAGTAAACCTCTTGATATAGTTCTTGTATGGACAGGGTACATGGAACTTCTTTAGCTATGAAACAGGATGAAGCCAACATGCTTATTGGGAGAGCAGTGAGATAGAAAAAAAAATCCCAAGAATTCAATATTATTGCTAAGCAACAGTCAACCAACTCTCAGTAATGCCATTTAGTAAATGTCTTTACTGTTTGAGCCAGTTTGCAGCTAAAAGCATCCTTACTGGAATTATTGCCAAGGCCAGATGGGTTTTGTGACTGTCCACAGAGCTACTTTCTACAGATTTCCTTTGACAACAAATTGGATATCCATCAGCCATGTCTGGCCTCACATTTAGCCAATATTTGCTTGTTTTATTGCGCAGGTGGGGAGAAGACAAATGTGACCTATCGTTTGAGAAACCACACAACATGGCCTGTAATATCTATTAGCAGGCTCAATTGTGCTTATTAGAGATTTCCATGGGTTTATTGGTGGACCTTAAAATTCCAAGTCAACTAAGAAGCACATCGAAGATGAGTTAGAAAAGGGACACATATGGACATAGCAATAGCACATTTTTAGTGCTATTTCAGAGTATTCTAGTGTAATGGGAACTATGACCTCCTTTTTTATATACCATATGGATTTGCAATAACATGCCTTTTTAGACCGAATTTTTTGTGCCTAATGCCAATTCAGAACTGCTATTCAGATCCATATTTCATAACCAGCAACCATAGAAATGTTAGCCACTTGCAACAGTTGAGCAGAGTCATAACCAAAACAAAACAAAAAACTATCTAGCAAGGAAGAATATGTATGATAGGAAAAAGAATCTGGGTTCTTTTTTAAATTAATAAGCTTTATCATTTGGCCTTAAGTAGAGATACATATCCAGAGACAGTGAAATATGAATGGGGTAAAAGTGTGATGTTCTGCCCTCACTGAACTGTGTGGCCTTGGCTAACCCAATCACCAGCTACATCCCCAGTTATTTTTATTTTTTATTTTGAAACAGGGTCTTGCTGTGTTTCTGAGACTCTCCCTAAGTTGCTGAGGCTGGTCTGCAACCAGTAATCCTTCTGTTTTGGCCTCCCAAGTACTGGGATTACAGGGATACACCACCATGTCAGGTCTTGATTAAGGTTTTAAGATCGAATACCTGCATCATAAAGATTTGATTAGAACTGGAACCTGGCACCCATATTGGACTGTGCTACAGGCTCCGGATCCCAAGAAGAGTGAAATGGCTTCCTTTGCAGCAGGAACTCACATCTAATGAGAAAGAGGCATCAAATGAAAGCTTCGATATTATGCAAGGAGTGCTGGGTAGAATGAGGGTAACCATCCTGGGACTCAGAGCAAGGAAGTCCTTCTGGAAAGGCACAGCCAGGGCACATCTGTCTGCTATCAACGACACACAAAGGGCAAGAAAACAGAAACTTTAACAGATGAGTCGGAAAAGGGGCTTAGGTTTTCACTTGATTCACTGCATGCTTCCTTGTTTCCTTCTCATCACCATCAGTTAGGCAAGGGGGGTTAGTTTACCAAGTGTCTTTGCTATAGGAACATTAGGAAGGCCTTTACTAATCAAAACACGGCCCCCATCTCAGTTCAAACTTACTTCATGAATTCTTCAGAATAAAATCTCTTAGGTTATATCCTAGGAGATTTCTTTGAGTGAAATCTCTTAAAATGAAAATGACATATGCAAGGATTTTTTGCTACATGTGCTAATGTTGTGCATGTTGACTCTGGAGTCACACTGCTTGACCCAGGGCCTTTGAGTAAGCTGCTTAACCTATCTCAATCTTAGCCTTCATCTGTAAAATACAGAAGAGTATACCTCACTCAGGGCTTAGTGTGTGAGTATATCTCACACACTAAGAGTACCTGGTACCCA
Organism: Graphiurus murinus; assembly: GCA_004027655.1. Lineage (NCBI taxonomy): Eukaryota > Metazoa > Chordata > Mammalia > Rodentia > Gliridae > Graphiurus > Graphiurus murinus. The sequence goes on along the minus strand of PVLC010005802.1, from coordinate 3,701 downwards.
GTAGCTACTCAATAGTCAATCAATAGTCAATAGTCCTTTTTATCATCATTCACATGATTTTATGCCACTGAATTTATTCTTTGAAGAGGAAGAAAAGGAGAAGAAAGAATAAGTTTATGTCACAATGTTGCCTAAGGCCAGCCTGGAAAGATTGCTTTTTTTTTTTTTTTTCCCTATGAAAGGTGGTGATGATGAAGACAACAATTATGACAGATATCTCAGATTTCTTATTGCTCTATTATATATAATCAGAATGGGAAATGTTTTGTCATATAATCGTTCATCATGAGTCTGGTGACAAATGACTCAGATCATCTCTCTAACAAATGAATGCTAATACATAATAAATCCTCCACGTCACAGGATAAAGGTCTTTACATTACAATTCCTGCATTTCCAGATTCAGCTATCTTTGTGTTCTCTCAGCATGTTTGCACTATCCGTGGACCATTTGGTATCTGGATATCAGTGGTGGTCTAGGCCTTTTGTGGACAAGAAACACAAGGAAGGGCCCTTCCTCTCTGGAGCTCCCAGCCACTGCACCGTCTTTGTATGCCAGAAGGATTAAGTACAAGTCTGAGCTTGCCACGGAGAATGTGTCAATATTTCAATCTCATGATAGACCGTTCTTCCAAACTAAATAATTCCCAGGCAGAGTCTTAGCTGGCCAAATGTCATGTCTTCTGAGTAGGTCAGTAGGCAGCTGCAAAGATCTCTACAACTATGGTATGCTGGAATGGCGTGGCATTTTGTGGTTCATTGCAGATAAGTAGAATTCTCAGCTGCTAAGACCAGAAACTCAGTTATTGATTTCACCAACCTTGGCGTGACCCAAATATTGCACTTTACACTAAAAAGGCTAATGGGGCTTTTGGGGATTTAGTGCATCTTAGTTGATTCTCAAGCTCCTGAGCAATTTTGTGAAGCAGTTCAGAGAGAGAGAGAGACACTTACAGATATAATAAAATGACATTTAGTCATGATTGTCCAGGTAATTACATATGGAATAAGTATAGAATTGCAAAGGAAAGAAAAAATATTTACCTTGAAAGACAATTTCTATTAGATTTATTTATATATATGATAAAAAATGACTTAGTCATCCTGGTAATTACATATAATTATACTATATAATATTATGTAATATAATTTTAAAACTTTATAGTTGGGAAATACTTTTTTTTAACCCATTTTCTAGTCATAGCTATAATTTCATAGTTATAACTTGGCCAAAAATTAAATTTTATTATTTATCTGTATTCTTTAATTTAGTCATTCATTATTACCTCTCTCACCAGATCTGAATACAGTATTTTACATGCCAGGCCCAAATTTATAACATGAATTATAGAAATCAAGATAGAGAAATTCCTGTCCTTATAGCTAGATGGGCTGATAAAAGTATTGAAAGTATAAAAATAAACCCCATTAAAAAGACAAGGTGCAGCCGGGCGTGGTGGTGCACGCTTGTAATCCCAGCATTCGGGAGGCTGAGACCGGAGGATCCGGGTTCGAGGCCAGCCTCAGCTACCTAGTGAGGCACTCCACAACTTAGTGAGACTCGGTTTCAAAATAAAGAATAAAAAATAGGGCTGGGGGTATAACTCAGAGGTAGAATGCCCCTGAGTTCAACTCCCAGTACTGCAAAAAAAAAAAAAAAAAAAAAAAAAAAAAAAAAACAAGGGGCTACAACTGAGAAAATTCAGGAAAAAAAAAAAAAAAAAAAAAAGGTCTCTGAAACTGAATATGATTTCCTAAGTGTAATCCAGAGGAACACTCCTAGTTAGGAACACGAAAACATTGTCCTTCCAGGGCAACTATTTTGAACTTAGTAAGTAAAGTTTGTTATTTTTGCTCAAAATGGGTATAATTTCTTCACAACTGCATTTTTTCATACATGAATTATTTCTCCTGAGAAAACCTGCATAACTTGAAAGCCCAAATGATCTTTATACAGCATTCAATGTATACAGTTAATAGGCCACATCTCCACTTATGTGTTAGCACAAGTTAAGGAACTTACTCTAATGAAACATGAAATACAGCTTAAACATCCACCTTCAAAATATGCCTCGTTCTTACAACAGAAGCATCAAGTACTCTTGCATAAAGTTATGTGTACTCTTGGAGAATTCAGAAGCCACAAATTAACATTTATTCCTCTTAGAAAAGTATCGGGATATTTCCCTAAATCAACAACATCCCAATTAATTTGTTATACATTAATCCTTTAGCTGCATATGTGTTTTTTAAAATAGAAACTAAGACTAGTATTTACTAAAACTTAATGTTGCTTATGATATGTAGTTAAGGACCAATAGTAGTATATTAAAGTAGTTATTAATCTTTGGGGAAGAAATCATATTCAACATTACAAATAAGATGTTCTATCACTTAGAACATGGCCTTGACAAGAACTTCTCATGTTGGAATGTGCCTATGGATCCTGGAGCCTGGGACCTCCACAGATGGATCTCATAAAGTATTCTTCTCCTGTGGTCACCATTGACTCTGAGATCTGAACACATCCTTCTATATTCTGTTTGGATAATGAGGCTGGGGCCTCAATTTAAACTTTTGCTTTGCTAACTTGAGTTCTTAGGCTCCACCAATAGGGCACTAGATGCAGACTGTAAGGATGACTCAAGAAGAAGGGATCTGCTCCTTCCTGTCCTTCCTTTGGGCCTCCTACCTGCATCATGCTCCTGCGAATGCCATTTTAACAATATGTGGTGATCTCACTTTATTATCATAAGAATCATTGTAAATCAGTTTTCATTTTTTATTTAAAATGTATTCTTACACTGTTACATAAAAATTATCCAATTTATGGGGTAATATTATATATTATTTCAATCAGGTTGAAAGTACGTATTTCCTCCATCGTTTTGTATTACTTTATGGTGAAAACATTCAAACATTTTTCTTCTAACTTTTTAAAAATACAGGGTACATGCTCATTACCTATAGTCATCCTGGTAGTGTTCAATAGCACACCAGAACTTCTGACTCCTAGATAACTATAACTTAGCACCTGGTGATCAAACTTTCCCAATGCCTCTCTCTCTCATACTTTCTCCAGCCTCTAGTAATTACTATTCTATTCTCAAATTCCATGATATCAACATTTTTATATGGTAGAATGTAAATTAGTACAGTCATTATGAAAAACAGCATAGAGGTTTCTCAAATAAATAAAAAAAAATGTTATTGGAACATGAGATTGATATATTTTGGGTTTTTTTATTTTTTTATTTTATTCTTTTATTTTATTTTATTTTAATTTTTTATTGTAGTAATTCGTGCAATATAGCATACATCTTTGTTAAGTACGAGTTGTTAACAACATATTTGCACACAATTCTCATTTGACCCCTTCCCCAATTCCCACCCCAAACCCCTCCCCTTCTCTCCCCCTCAGGTTCACTTCGGTGAGTGACCTTGATATGATTGTGTAATTACATCATGTGCTTTAGGGCGTCCCTCTGTCCACTGCGTCCACTATAATTAAATCAACTTCGTTGCTTATCGAGGATCACTCCTTTTCATCTGGAGACCCTCCTATGCCCCATCTTCTCCCTAGCATCCACATATTAGGGAGAACATATGCTTCTTAACTCTTTGTGACTGACTAATCTCACTTAACATAATGTTTTCCAGTTGCATCCATTTCCCTGCAAAGAACATGATTTTATTCTTCT
>PVLC010005801.1:0-73614 GCA_004027655.1 Graphiurus murinus | reverse complement strand
GGGGTTAGGGATCCTGGAGGCCGGCGGGGGGGTTGTCCTAGCATGTGGGATCCGAGCCCTTGCAGTTCGGCCGCCAGTAGAGACGCAGGCTCTTCTTGTAGGTGTCCAGGTTAGTCTTCAGGCACAAGGCCACTTCCTTGTCACAGGCACACAGCTGCTGTTCACACCAGCTCCCTCGGGCAGCTGTGGGGGGAGGAGGGGAGCTCAGGACAGAGCAGGCGCGGTTCCCCGCTCAGCTTTGGGGTACCTGCCCCAGCCCCTTGGATGCTCACTGCGTGACAGTGGACACGCACGTGACCTCCCTTGGCGTCCTTGCTCATTTACTCACCCATTCACTAAATAATCCTGTGGCCAGCCCTGGAGAGAGAGCGTAGAACAAAACAGACAGGTAGAAGCCAAGAGGAGAGAGCCACAGAATGAATGACAAGCAGGGTGGAGGCAGGGCTGCAGGATCCTAAAACAGTGCCCAGGAACCCTTTGAGCCGAGAGTCGAAGGGTCTGCTCCTTCTGGAGAAAGCTGGAGGGAGAGGGAGTGCTCCAGGCAAGATGGAAGAGACTCCAGGCAGAGACTCCCTCCTGCTTCAGTTTTGTGGTTTGTAAAATGGTGCTAATGCCAGGAATCACTCTCTGGGCAAAGCACTTAGCATATAGTAGGTGCTCAATAAATGCTGAATAGTGGTATTATTAAGCCCTCAACCAATAGCATCTGCTGAGATAAGCCCTTTGGCTTCTCAGTCCAGGGACCTGCTGCCACCCTCCATGCTGGGGACACTGCAGACTCTGGGGCCAAGGGACCTGGGAACCAGCCCAGGCCCTGTCACTTGCAGCTGTGTGACCTGGGGAAACACTTCCCCTCTCTAGTTTGGTTTTTCTCACAGATGAGCGGACCTGGCTGCCTCCTCTCTGGGCCGTGATGAGGTTCGATAATCCTGAAAGTCGTAACAGCACTGTGGGCGGCCCAGGGGTGGACTGCCTGTACCCTGGGTGGCGGGCACCCTGTGAGGCTCCTTCTGGGGATCTCACTTTTGTTCTTGCAATAACTTTATGGGGCAGATTACAGATGAGAATTCTGAGGTTCAGAGGAGTTAAGCAATGTAGTCTTAGAACTGGTCAGTGCTCAGCCTGGTTTCCAAAAGCCGGTGTGGCCAACTGTCCCCTGAGACCTCTCCATACCCCCACACCACTCCTGCTCCTTTGCTACAGCCTAGCTACTGTCACTGATACATGAGAAGAACAGAGAGGTCAAGTGAATTAGCATCGTCACACAGCCCTAGAAGGCAATGAGGGCCAGAACTCCCTTCCTGGGTCTCCAGCTCCAACACCAGGGCCCGGGCACTTACGGCACTGGATGTCGCCCCCGCAAAAGGTGTAATTGTAGTGGTCCGTTTGGGGCCTGCACTGGAGGGTCTTCAGCCGAGAGTAGCAGCAATCATGCTTCTGGCAGCACCTGGGGGGAGAGGAGAGAGGGAGACAGAGGCTGGTGACCAGCAGACCGGGTCTCTGGCTGCCCACCCACGCGTCCACCTGGGAGGAGTCCAGGCCTGCAGGGCTGCGGTCTCCTGTGGGATCATCATGCTGAACCACTGAGACTTCCAGTGCACTGGGCGCCTGCCGCCTCTCTCTTTCTGTCTTCATTCTTCTCTCTCTCTCTCTCTCTCTCTCTCTCTCTCTGGATACTGGGAATTGAACCCAGGGACATTCTACCTCTGAGCCAAATCCCAGTCCTTTTTATTTATCTTTTGTTTTGAAACAGGTTCTCACTACATTGCTGAGTCTCACTACATTGCTGAGGCTGTCCTTGAACCTGTGATCCTCCTGTCTCAGCCTCCCAAGTACTGGGATTATAAGCATGTGCTCCCATGACCAGCTTACAGATTCCCTCTTAATCCTTGTGAACACCCCATGATGGAGTGTACTAGCATTATTCCCATTTCACAGATGAAGACACTGAGGCTCAGGGAGCCCAAGCCACTTGTCCAAGGTCACACAGCTTGGAAGTGGCGAATTCAGGCAATCACCCCAGTCCCGGCTGGCTTCATCCCTCTGGCCAATTGCCAGAGTAGTCATGAGGATCAAATGAGAAATGGCAAAAAGAAGCAGGGCTTTCCAAAAAACCACATGCAAAGCAGCAGGGAATGTGTATGTGTGGGAGTGTAAGGGGGTCAGACCCTCAGAGACTGTGGAACCTTCTAGAAGGCCTGCTCCAGGAGGGCTGGGACTCAGTAGAGTCCCCAACACACACCTAGTGGATACTTAGCAGAAGCCATTGTCAAATGAACCACCAGATGGAGAAGAAGGGGAGGGTCCCCGGCCAGGGCTGTGCCCGTGGACCTAGGGAGAGAGTTACCAGTCTGTGGCATCTTTGGGCTGGCCTCTGCCGCTAATTCCGCAGTAACAGCCATAGGTCCAGTAGTTCAAGATGGGATTCTTCCCTGTCACTTTCCGGATCATCCTGTTCAGGTTCACGAACCCTCCCTGGCTTGGTGTCACACCTGCCGAGCAGCCCAGCAATGAAGAGAGGGGATGAATGTCACCAGGTGCCAGCAGGTCACAGGGCCAGCACCTCTGCTGTGCCTGGACCAAACAAGTAACCTCAGATGATGACGATAAAAAGTAGCAATATCCTACTGCTATTGAAATACAGTGTGGCCAGGAATGGTGGCACACGCCTGTAATCCCAGTACTTGGGAGGCTGAGACAGGAGGATCGCAGGTCGGGGGCCAGCCTCAGCTACGTAGTGAGGCCCTCAGCAAACAACTGAGACCCTATTTCTTTTTTTTTTTTTTTTTTTTTTGCGGTACTGGGGATTGAACTCAGGGGCGTTCTACCTCCGAGCTATACCCCCAGCCCTATTTTTTATTCTTTATTTTTGAAACCGAGTCTCACTAAGTTGTGGAGTGCCTCACTAGGTAGCTGAGGCTGGCCTCGAACTCGGATCCTCCGGTCTCAGCCTACCAAATGCTGGGATTAAGCGTGAGCCACCACGCCCGGCTCTGAGACCCTATTTCAAAATAAAAAGGTCTGGGGGTGAAGTTCAAAGGTAGAATGCCCCTGGGTTCAATCCCCAGTATAAAAATGAAAGAAAGAAAGAAGGAAGGAAGGAAGGAAGGAAGGAAGGAAGGAAGGAAGGAAGGAAGGAAGGAAGGAAGGAAAAGAGTGAAAGAAAGAAAAAATACAGTGTTAGATGTGGTACTTACTACATATTAGGCTCTGGGTTCAATCCCCAGAACCAATAAAATAAATAAAAACATACCAACAGTTATTGATTGCTTACTACAGGCCTTTTTGTGCATTAATTTACTGACTCTATCCCATGAGATAAATATTGTTTTTAAATGAGTAAACTTTTTAGTTTGGAATAATTCCAGATGTACAGAAAAGTGGCAAAGATAGTAGAGAGGCTCCCACCGTCCCCATCCAATTTTCCTGCAATGTCATCATCAGACACAATTATGGTGCATTTCTTAAAATCAACATTACTCCAGTGAATACCTTTTGGGGAAGTGTTGCTGGGGATACCTCTTTCTCTCTCTCTCTCTCTCTCTCTCTCTCTCTCTCTCTCTCTCTCTCTCTCTCTCTGTGTGTGTGTGTGTGGTACTGGAGATTTAACCCAGGGGCATTCCACCTCAGAGCTATACCCTAGCCCTTTTTTAAAATTTTATTTTGAAACAGGGTCTAGTTATGTTGCTAAGAGCCTCGCTAAGTTGCTGAGGTTGATCTTGAACCCGTGATCCTCCTGTCTCGGCCTCCCAAGCACTGGGATTACAAGTGTGAGCCCCATGCCCTGCTTAGGGATATCACTTTTTATTCCTGTTTTTTAGATGAGCCCACGGGGGCCCAGCACTTGCTCAAGGTCACGGTGGGTGGGGTAAATGGAGGCAGAATCTAAATCGAGGCAGTCTGGTTTCCCACTGGAGAGGGAGGAGAATCTGAGGCCCCTTCCTCCCAGCACCCCTCCACCCCCAGAGAATCTGAGCATTAAACAACACAAGTGGCTCTCCTGGGAAGCAGCTGATCTAGAAATCTATGGCTTTCATTTCAGTCATAATAGCTGCTAGCCAGAACTGATCATAGGGGAATCTTTTTCCCTGGGAGAGAAGAACACATTATATTGAGTTAGGAGAAATAAAACATATTAAGCCAATGAATCCAGGGGGGGAGATGAGAGAAACAGATCAAAGAAGAAGGTGACAGAAGGGTACAGGTGTGCCACCCAAGAAGTGATCCAATAACATGAGGATTCTCAGGGAGGCAGGGCGGGGTGGCCCCCTTATCCTTGGGTAAATGTTAAGTGAACTCGGCTGAGCCCCACGTTGCAGGAGGCTGGGGTGGGAAAGTGGGGTGGGAAGGACCCTGTGGTGAACAGAGGGTGAGATCACAAGCAGGTGGCCTTGGGCTGCAACTAGAAGTGACTGTGGTGTCCCTAACGTGTCCCCTCAATCTATTTGACTCAGCGGCTCTAGCTGGATGGGATATCAAAGGGAAACCTTGGTAAGCGTTTTGTTTTGTTTTGTTTTGGTGCTAGGGATTGAGCCCAGGGACATTATACCTTCAAGCTTCATCCCCAGTCCTTTTTACTCTGAGACAGGGTCTTGATAAGTTGCTGAGGCTGGCCTCGAATCTGCAATCCTCCTGTCTCAGCTTCCCAAGTACTGGGCTTTCAGGCATTCACCACAGCACTTGACCCTTGCTAAGCTTTAACAGTGCTGATGAATGATCTCAGGCCCTCTGGAATCATCTGGGATTTCCAGATTCTGAGATAAGGAACCCCAAGGCAGCCAATTGTGAGAGAGTTAGACTCCACTCTGTGGACCAACCAAAGACCTGAACTCAGAATCTTGCCTTTCTTGTACTTCTGTCCTCTTTTTTTGGTTGTTTTTTTTTTTTTTTTTTTTTTTTTTTACCTCAAATCTATCCCTTTCAATTGTGACTCAGAAAGGCACACTAAATCTATACCTGGGACACAGCTGTTCCTTGCTAGGCAAGCAATACATTCAAGTGTGTGTGTGTGTGTGTGTGTGTGTGTGTGTGTGTGTGTGTGTGTGTGTAGTACTGGCGATTGAACCCAGGGGCTTTTTCTTTAATTCTGAAACAGGGTCTCACTAAACCGTGGAAGGTCTCACTAAACTGCTGAGGCTGGCTGCAAACCTGCCATTCTCCTGTCTCAGCCTCCCAAATACTAGGATTACAGGTGTGCACCACCACGCCCAGCTAACACATTCAGCTTTGATTCCAAATGGGGTGGTTTCACGTGTCATGATTTTTATAATGCAGAGAATCTAGCCTGAGTACTGAACTGGAGTCATGTAGACAAGGGACTTTGGTGACCCGGCTGAGTTGTCAGCAATGGCTATCTTGGTGGCTTCTCCTGGCCTCGGCTGCCCCTGCGGGGGTGGAGCAGCAGGAGGAGATGTCTCTGCGTGAGCTGTGTGTGAAGACATTGCTCACTCATGAATAGGCACACTCACTCCACACTTGGGATCTATTTTCTTATTGGAATGTTTCTGACAGTCCTATGAACCCATTTTTCAGGTGAGGATATGACGGAGTCAGGCGGCTTGACCAAGTGTAAGAAAGGAAAGGAGTCTTTTCTATGGAAGTCCCAACATCACATAGGAACTGGCAGGCTTCCACGTTGTAACTGTAGCATAGGTCTCCGTCTTGTAACTTTTGTACAAGTGCCTACATGTTCCACTCCTCAATGTACTGGTTTCCTGTTTCTTCTTTTGTACAATCTGCCCAGTGAAAACTAGCCAATCAGATTAGATTGTAAAAGCCATACTCCAGCCAATGGGGAACGGTATAGTGGCCTTTGTGTTAGGGAATAAAAAGCTGAGCAGACTGCCTGCCCGGTGTGTTTGCACTCTTCTGTGCAGAAGTAAATTGCCTTGGCAGAGTTACTTTTGATTTCATGAGTTTTTTGTTTGTTTGTTTGTTTAATTGTAGCTTCCTTAAAGTCCATTTCTAACACAAGGTCATACTGCCTGGAGATGGAGTGGCCCGTGTTTGAATGCGAGTTTATCTATGAATTTTTATCTCTGCACTATATTGCCTATTTACATCCCATCAACGAACTTCTATGCCTTGATTGCAAAATTTCTAATGGTTTTCACTGTAACCCTGGAGTCTTAAGAATTTGCAAGTTCAAGAAGGAAACAAACCAAATCATGTTATGTGCATATACGAATCACTATGACTCTTAATATCAAGCACAATTACAATGCACTAATACAAAATAAAAGTCTGGGAGTCACAAGACAACATAAAGTCACTTTTAAAAACTACAAGACCTTCTAAAAATCATACATTTGAAAATGGATGAAGAAAAAACAGCTAATTTGCTAGCAGTCATATTTTTACATTCAATCTGCTAAAGACTGAATGGAAATGTTCCCACTGCCCCCGCCCCTCCCACCAATGGGCAACAGTACCCTGTTCCCAGGTTCAGTGGTAATGGACGTGAAAGGGCTTTAAAGACATAGATCTGGGCGAATGCAAGAGATTGCTATTATTCCATCAGAAGGACAGGGGTGAGCAAGGGAGGGGGGTCCCATTTCTGCAATTTGTGTCCAAAAGCATCATAGGCATCCACCCCTCAGGTCCCTCAGCTCCCTGTGCCACACAGCGTGACTGCCACAGCTCTCTGGCTGAAGCCAACTCTCCTAGGGGACTGGTAGCTACAGATGGCTCTTTGCAAGGGGCGGGAGGCTTGGGGCTCTGCAGACCAGGCCTCTGGGGATCAGAGCAGCCGCAGCCCAGCGCAAGGTGGAGACTACAGGTCCTACCTGCATTCCTCCTTTCTACCCAGCCTCTTGCCCTGTCCCCACTCACCAGCCGTCACCAGCAGCACACACAGCAGGAGAAGTTCCATGACCCCAGCCCTGAGCACGGAGCAGTGCAGACTCCCCTTCTAGCAGCCCCTTATATCAGTCCTACCCAGCCCAGCCCCCACCGCCCAGCTCCAGCTTCTGCAAAAGCCACCCAGCTCCCACTGCTTCCTCTTTTCTGTGACTAGGAAATTATGATTTTTGTTTGTTTTTAATATCTGGGAAATTTTTTCCTTTTTCTTTTTCTTTTTCTTTTTCTTTTTTTTTTTTTTTTTTTTTTTTTTTTTTTTTTTTGTGGTACTTGGGATGGAACCCAGGGCCTCAGGCATGCTACGCAAGCACTCTACCACTGAGCCACATCCTCAGCCCCTTTCTCCCCTTTTTCATAAAAGAAACATGTAACAACATAAACTGAGAAACATAAGAAACAAGAAACATAAAGCAACAAGAAACTGAGAATCCCCTGGAAATCCATTAAACATCATTAGCATTTTGATGTCTATCTATCCTGTTATCCTGTTTATCTATCTTGATACTTTCCCCTAACCAAATTAGGAAAAAAAAATGTTACATGTAGTGCTTTGTAGAGTGTCTTTTTCATTTACTGATAAAGTTGCATCTATTTCTAGGTTGTTAAATACTCTTTTGCAGTAACATTTTCAGAGGCAGCCCCATTTTCCATTCTACAGCCATAGCGTTCATTTAATGAATCCCTTATGGATGGACATACAGGTTGTTTCCAATTTTTTCCTCTCCTTGCAAAAGAAGGCCACATCTTGGTTCACGTCCAGAACTGTTTCTTAATGTGGACTTGCTGAGTCAAAGCACACGCACAGTTTGAAGACAATTGATGTGCGCTGTCAGCTTAGCCGGCTGAAGGTCTGTCCCAGTTTATGTGAAGGAATCTTAATGAGACAATTGGTGTAGCCCCAGCCCAGCGAGGGTGGAGGCACCGGGGCAGAATGTGCATGGGCATTGCACGGGGACAACAGCTTCTGGAGGTCCAAGATGACAAAGGACATTGGTTCCTCTGTGCTTGCAGGTGGCTACTCAAGGACGCAAGGCCCAGGCCTACTCCTTGCTGCTGACTAATCAGTTCAGCCCCAAAATTGGGCCAGTGAGGATCACTGCTAGAGGCTATTGTCCTCTCTCTTCTCCCTTCTTTCTTGTTAGGTCAGAGGGTACATGGGGCCTAGGGGGTGGTGCAAGTAACCACAGACAGTAAAAATAAAAGATGCAACTGCACCAGAACAAGTCAAAATGGGGCAGTCTGACCCAGCCTAGGGAGCCGTCGCAGGAGCAGAAACACTCCAACCCTGACCACGAAGGTCAGCCCCCACCACGAGTGAGCAACCAAGTCCTGCTGTTCCCAAAACTAAGCCCTCCCCATCCCCCCTTTCCCTGGCCCTCTCCCCTGCTCTCCTTGCTATAAAAATTTTCCTACAGACCCCTAATGCTGCTGCTCTCCTGCGTGAGACAGTCCGGCAGCTTCCTTTTAATAAACCTTCCCTGATTGGACAGGCCTCCGGGGTCTTTTGTCTCTTGGGTGGCGCCGATCACCTTACACTTCTTTCTTTTCAATCCTATTTTGCCTTTGCTCCTTAACTGAACCAGCTGACCCCCTCATGTATGGAAAAAAAAAATGAACATGAAAAATAATTACACCGCAGCCAAACTAGATGTCTCTGGCACCTGCTTTATTTTAAACCACTTTATGGAGTCACTACTGGTAAATGATAAGCAGTAAGTATTTAATGTATATGGCTCCCTGGGTTTGGGGATAGATGCTCAACTGAGAAACCATCACCTCCAGCAAGGCCAGTGACTTGTGGGTCACCTCTTAAAGTTTCCTCCTGTCTGGCATATTCTGTGATCTGCCTCCTTCAGGGCACCCCCCCCCACACACACACACACCTGGAATCTCTTGGGCAGAAGCAAAGCTAGGTAGAACCACAAGCTCTTTGTTGATTCCAGCTTCTTTTCCCCAATGACAGAGAAGACACATATTGGTGCTGCTAGGATGTCTTAAAAGCTGTGGCTGGCTTGTCACAGCTGTCCTCATACCTCCAGTGGCCCAGGGACACATCCATCATGATGAGTGTAAAGTGATCTGTGGGACCTAAGAGATAAAACACCCCGGAGGCCAGTCCAATCAGGGAAGGTTTATTAAAAGGAAGCTGCCAGGCGGTCTCATGCAGGAGAACAGCAGTGTTAGGGGTCTGTGAGAACATTTTTATAACAGAGAGAGCAGGGGAGGGGGTAGTGCCTGGTCTTGGGAACAGCCGGACTCGTTTGCTCACACCTTCATGGTCAGGGTTGGAATGTTTCTGCTCCTGCAACGGCTCCCTAGGTTGGGTCAGACTGCCCCACTTTGATTTGTTCTGGTGCAGTTGCATCTTTTATTTTTACTGCCTGAAGTTACTTGTACCACACACTAGGCCCCATGTACCTTCTTACCATGAGTTTGGGATCAGAGAGACCTAGCTCAAATTCTGGCTCCTTCCTTTCCCAGCTGTGAGACCTTGGTCAAATCACTTTATTTCTTCCAGCCTTGGTTTCCTTATCTGCAAAATGGGGCCGGTGGTTCCCCGCTTCTCTGCTTGCTGGGAGGTTTAAAGATAGTGTGCATGAAGGGCCCTGCACCGCGTCTTAGTCTAAGAAAGGATGCTGTTACAGCCACATGGCTCGGGGGCTAGCGTAACCTAGAGGTCAGGAGGACTGGGAGATGGGCATTTAAACCCAGACCACCTGGGTAAGAGCCCAGCCGCTTAACCTAAAGCAAGTAGCTTGGCTGTTTCCTTGAGTGTAACATAGGGGTGAGGATGACACCTACTTTGTAAGTATGAGGATTAAAGGAGGTGGTGTGAGCTATGGCTTGGAAATGGTTGGAGTGTGCCCCCCAAGGCTCCTGTGTTGGGAGCTTGGTCCTTAGGGTGATGATATTAAGGTGTGGTAGGTCCTTTAAGAGAGCCTTGTGGGAGGTCACTACTGACTCCTCCTCTCTCTCTCTCTCTCTCTCTCTCTCTCTCTCTCTCTCTCTCTCTCTCTCTCTCTCTTCCTATCTCTCCATGTGATCTCTCCCTCTCAGGTGTGACCTAGCCAAGGAGGCCCTCATCCCAGGCAGAAGCCATGAGGTGACCCAATCTTGGCCATTCTCCAAAACTGTGAGCTAAATAAACCTCTTCTTTCTAAAGTATCTGGCCTCAGTTATGTTCATTATAGTAATAGAAACGGGTTAATACAATATGTGAAAAGGGCTTGGTCTATAGCCAGAGATCAATCAAGTAATAACATTGTAGCTACCCCCATCCTCAGCATCATCGTCACTACTTATCATAAATAGAACAGTTCATCTTTTTTATTTCCTGCACTGTCTATCCTGCTATGAATCCTACCCACTGAATGTCGCATCTCAGTGTATTTTTTCTGTGTGTAAATTTGATCTGGGTCTTCTTTCTATATCTTCGATGGTTCTCAGTGTGTGCTCAAACTTTCCTTTATCTTCTTAAACATTCGGGATATAGTTATAACTTCCAAAGTCTTTACTCATTCTACCATCTAGGCCGTTTCTTGGTCTTTTTCTCTTGTTTGACGATTGCTTTAGATTTCCAGAAGTGAAAGTCTGGGTCACAAGGTACAAAGATTTTAAGACTTTCTCGCTTTCCCCCAAATTTCTGAAATTCTCCATTCTCATCTGGATTCAGAGATCCCCTGCTTCTGTTCCAAGCTGCAGCAGCTGAGTGCCTTTTAGACCTGACTATTTCTTAAGATTTGTCAGCAAGTCTGCCGTATTTTTATTTCACTGGTCACAGCTGGAAAAACCCTGCTGACATTGTTAGGCCGGAGGCCAGCACACTCTCTGGGTGGACAGAGGGAGCTTAGATGCTGGGGAGAAATTTCGTGGAAACATGAAGCACTGGTGAACCTGGGCACCTACTGCCCCAACCTCGCTGTGGAAGAGGAAGGGGGGCCCTTCTCCTATAAGAACCCCCCCCCCCAACACACACAGAGCGAGAGCAGCTCCTCTCCATCAGGGTCCAGAGTCCTCCGTCCACCCTGTCCCCCCAAAGCTCTGTTTACCAGAACATTCCCACTGCCTGGCTCCCCCACGAAGCACAGCAGGTGTACAAGACCAGGGCCACGAGAAGGAGCTGGGCTTCGGGGGCCAAAGAGAGAGTCGGCATGGGAGAGGAGGACTTGAGTTCAGCCTTCCGGAGAGGGCAACCGCTCTTCCCACCTGCACAGGCAGAAAAAGAGTTAAACAACTGGAACCTCTCAAATATCTGTTAACTGCAGAATGGATGGGCACTGGATGCCCCGGTGGATCTCACCAGCACAGGGCCTGGTGCGCGCGCGCGCGCACACACACACACACACACACACACACACACACACACACACCTGAACAGCCCCGTCACCCCGATGTCCCTGCACAGCCCGGCCACTGCGTGCCTCCACAAGTCAGAACAGTGACGACCCATGGCGTGCGTGGTGACTGCCAGGGGTCCTTAGAGGCCTTCTGTCCCTCTGCGGGTCAGTTGCAGGGATGAATTCACACCATGAAAAAATTCCTCCCAGGGTTCACTTGCGGTTTGGTGCTGGAGTTTTCTGAGCACACACCTGTTATCCCAGAACTTGAGAGACTAAGACGGGAATTAGTTTATTTGTCAATTGGTGGATATTTGGTTGTTATGGTTTTTATCTATTTCAAATAAAGCTGCTATGAACATTTGGGCACAAATCTTTAAGCAGACACATATTTCCATTTCTCTTGGGGAAAACATCTAGGAACTGAATGGCTGGGTCATATCATAGGTGTATTTTTACCTTCTTAAGAAAGTGCCTGGGCTGGATGTGGTGGCATGCACCTGTAATCCTAGAACTTGGGAGGCCAAGACAGGAGGATCACAGGTTTGAGGTCAGCCTCAGCAACTTAGCAAGACTCTCAGCAACCTAGTGAGACTCTGTATCAAAACAACAAAATGGCTGGGAGTGTAGCTTGGCGCAGAGAGAGAGAGAGAGAGAGAGAGAGAGAGAGAGAGAGAGAGAGAGAAGATAGAGATAGAGATACAGAGAGAAAGAAGAGAAAGTGACTGGACTGGTAGAGGCCCTGAGCAACCTACACACACACACACACACACACACACACACACAAACACACACACACACAGTGCCAAACTGTGCTGAGCACCTTGTCAATGTGCTAATTTGCCAATCCATATACCTTCGTTGGCAAAGCGTCTGTTCAAATCTTTTGCTCTTTTTTTTTTTTCCTGCTCCTCCTGCTGTCCCTCCCCGCCCCTCCTGTTCTTCACAGGGCTGAGGATGGAATCCAGGGCCCCCAGCATGCTAGGCCAAGGTTCTATCACTGAGCTACACTCCTAGCCCTTCCATTATCTTAACAGGATCTTTTAAAGAGCAGTAGTAAAGTTCCCATAAATTGCAGTGTATTCATATTTTTCTCTTAAGTATCATCGTCCTTCTCATGCTATATTGAGCAACCTCCCTAATCCAAGGTCAAAGATTTTCTTCTAGAAATTGTCTCCGCTTGGATTTTACATCGCGG
Source organism: Graphiurus murinus (assembly GCA_004027655.1). NCBI lineage: Eukaryota > Metazoa > Chordata > Mammalia > Rodentia > Gliridae > Graphiurus > Graphiurus murinus. The sequence continues at coordinate 61,221 of PVLC010005801.1, read as the reverse complement.
TCTATGATCCATGTTTACAAGTGTTTTTCTTTATACTTAGAGCATCAGCGTGACCACTTTTCAGTGTGCAGTGACACCAGGCACACTCACACTGTTGCGAAACCTCCCTGCCGCCCGTCCACGGAATTCTTCTCATCTTGCAAAACTGAAACTCTCACCCATTATACAGTAAGTTCATATTTCCCTCCCCAGTCCCTGGAAGCCACCATTCTATTTTTAGTTCCTATAAATTTGACTACTGCAGGTCCCTAACATAAGTAGACTCATACAACACTTGTCTCGTTATGACTGACTTATCTCACTTATTTCCTTATAAGCATAATCTTTTACAATTCATTCATGTCATAAGATGTGCTGGAATTTCTCTCCTTTTTAAGATCGAATAAAAAGACAGCTGTGGAGCCGGGCGTGGTGGTGCACACTCATAGTCTTAGTCCTTGGGAGGCTGAGACAGGAGGATCACAGGTTCATGGCCAGCCTCAGCTAGTTAGTGAGGCCGTCTGCAACTTAGTGAGACCCTGTTTCAAAATAAAGAATAAAAAATAGGGCTGGGGGTATAGCTCGGAGGTAGAATGCCCCTGGGTTCAATCCCTGGTACCTCAAAAATAAATAAATAAAATAAAATAAAAGTAAAGACAGCTGTATTGAGTTCATGCATATATTGTAACATACATTCATTGAACTGTATAATTCAATTTTTTTATATTTTCAGTTTTACAACCATTAACCACAATCTTATTTTGGAACATTTGGACACTCCACAAAGAAATCCTACCAATTAGCAGTCACTCCCTAGTCCCCTCCCCCCATCTAATCACTCAGCCCTAGATAATCGCCACTCTACTTCCTGTCTCCACAGACTTGCCTATTCCAGAAATTTCATATAAACGAACTCATCTAATCTGTGGCCTTGGTGACCAGCTTTGTTCTCGACATAATGTTTCCTCCATTATCGCATATATCAGTGCTAATTCCTTCTAATGTTTGGGCCAAATCCACGGCGTAGTTATTTCACCTTTGATCTATCCACTCATCAGTTACAGATGTTTGGGTTTTTTTTTTTTTTTTTTTTTTTTTCCACTTTGGGGTTATAATGAGAAACGCTGCTGGGAACATTCGCACACAGATTTCATGCGTGGATGTGTGCTTCCGTCTCCCTGGGGTGGAGTTGCTGGCTGACATGGAAACTCCGTGTTCAACACTCCGAGGAGCTGCCAAACCATTTTCCAAAGCAGCTGTGCCATGTCATCTCCACCGGTGTGTGCCAGGCTCCTGTCTTCCTCCTTCTCACCGACACTTGTTGTCACTTGCCATGCTTATCGCCGTCATCCTGGTGGGTGTGAAGCGGTATCTCACTGTGGTTTTGATATGACCAAAACCTAATTTCCCAATGACTAGTCGAGCATCATTGCATGTGCTTCTTGGTCATCAGGTTATCTTCTTTGGAGAAATGTTGATTCAAATCCTTTATTATCTTTATCTTTTTTAATGTATTTATTTATTTTTGCAGCACCAGGGATTGAAACCAGGGCCTCTGACAGGTTAGGCAAGCACTTTACCACTGAGCCACACCCCTGGTCCTTTTTATTTTCTTTTGAGACAAGGTCGCACAAAGTTGCCCATACTGGCCTTGAACTTGCGATCCTTTTGCCTCAGCCTCTTGAGTTGTTGGGATTATAGGGGTGAACCACTGCGCCCAGCTACTCCTGTTTTCTTTTAAGAATTTTATAAAAACTATAACACTTAGGTTTCTGATGTATTTTGAGTTAACTTTTGTGTATGGAATATGAAAGGGGTTCAACTTCATTCTTTTGCATTTGGATATCCAGCTGTCTCAGCAACATTTGTTGAAAAGACCATTCTTTCCTTCCTTATTTGCCTTGACACCCATTTTGAACTATGATCCATCCCGTTTAAATTTTTTGTAGGTTGAGAGGTATGAATTGAAATTCTCTTTTTTACCACTTTCTTTCCTTCTTCCCTCCTTTCTTCCTTCCTTTGTAATGATAACCAGTTGTCCTAGCCCTATTGTTGAAAAACCTATTCTTCTCTTACGGACTTGCCTTTATTAAAAATATTCTATTGGTGCATTGTAATTGTTTGTGATAATGAGACTATAGTGATACATTAATATATGCACTTAACATTATTTGATCTGTTTCCTTCCCCAACCCCCCCCCTTTCCTGGTCCCCTTCCACTACTCTACTGGTTTTTCTCCTTTTCATGAGGTTCCTTTTCTTTCCTTTTTTTCCCCTCTAGCTTCCACATATGAGAGAAATTTTCTGAGTCTGGTTTATCTCACTTAGCATGACATTCTCTAGTTCCATCTATTTTCCTGCAAATGAAATATTTCTGTTCTTCTTTATGGCTAAATAAAACTCCATTGTGTGTATAGACCACTTTTCTTTATCCATTCATCTGTTGATAGACACCTAGGCTGGTTCTATAACTTGGCTATTGTGAATTGTGTTGCTATAAGTATGGGTATGCATGTACCACTATAGTATTCTGACTTTCTTTTGGAAAGATACCAAGGAGTGGACTTGCCTTTGTGTCTTTGTCAACAATAAAATCTTCAATAAAATGTGCAGGCCTAATTCTGGATCATTTTCCCTTTACAATGACCTAATTGGCTAGCTTTACACCAGTTCCACACTGCCTTGATTACAGTAACTTTACATTTCTTAAAAATCAGGTAGTAAGCCAGGCGTGGTGGTGCATGCTTGTAATCCCAGCATTTGGGAGGCTGAGGCTGGAAGATCCAGGTTCATGGCCAGCCTCAGCTACCTAGTGAGGCATTGTGCAACTTAGTGAGACCCTGTTTCAAAATAAAGAATAAAAAATAGGACTGGGGATGTAGCTTGGAGGTAGAATGCCTCTGAGTTCAATCCCCAGTACTGAAAAAAAAAAAAAAAATCAGGTAGTAGAGGTTCTGAAACTTTATTTTTCTTTTTATTGTTTGCTTGACTATTGTAGATCATTTTAATTACCATATAAATTTTAGGATCAGCTTGTTAATTTCTATGAGAAAAGTAGGATTTTGATTGAGAACGCATTGAGTACATAGACCCAATGGGAGACTGACATTTTAAGGACACTGAGTCTTCTGATCCATGAGAATGGTATACCCCTGGATTTTATTTTTGTCTTCCTTGAGTTTTCTGAGCAGTGTCTTATAGTTTTCAATGTATAAGTCTTCCAGCTTCTTTGGTCAATTTTATCCCTAAATATTCCATGGTTTGGGATATTATTATAAATGTATTGGTAAAACTTTAATTTCTAATTATTCATTGCTAATATATAGAAATACAATTATTATTATTTTGTACTTTTATCTTGTTTCCTTGCAACCTTGCTAAAATCAGTTATGAGTCCCAATAGCTTTTTTTTTTTTTTTTTTTTTTTTGGTAGATGCTATAGAATTTGCTTTTTCAGTTAAACAATGATCTTATTGCTTGAATATGTAAGCAGATTGATGCAACCAGGACAGAGACTATGGATGACTCATATTCCCAATGGTTAGGAGAACTTGCTTGGTCCTGTCATATTGAGTCAATTGGATTCCATTCTCTGTCAGGACCAGACAGAGTTTAGCATTCTTATCCTTTCTGTTCCTCTTGAGATGCTTCCACATAACAACTGCTTTCTTAGCTGAATGGTGAAGATCCTCCAAAGGATTGGGAGCAGGTCCTTTGGACTTAGGGATTCTCAAGCTTTTATTGTCCATCACAAAATATACGTGTGCAAAGCCATGTGCATCCCTCAGGATCCCACTGCTGCATGAGGACTTCGGGCCCTTGTTGGCCAGTTTGTAAATCTGCTTCTTCATGTCATCAGATGTCAACTTCAGCCAGCTGAGGGCACTGCCATGATAGGCCAGATCCAATCAGGACAGGCCCTTCCCAAGAGCATGCACAGGACCCACGATGGTGGTGGTCAGGTAGCAAAAAGAGTCTATGGGATTTTTTTAATGCAAACTGCTATGTTGATGGCAATAGAGACCATCTTACTTCTTCCTTTCCAATCTGAATGCCTTTTAGTACTTTTTATGCATTATTTCTTTTTCTTGCCTTATTGGACTAACTAAAACCACCAGTACAATATTGAATAGAAGTGGTGGGAGAGGACATCTTTGCCTCTTTCTATTCTTGTGGTGGAGAGGGGCTTCAGCTTTTCACTGTCAAACATGATGTTAGCTTTAGGTTTATTATAGATTGCCCTCTTTCAAGTTGACCAAGTTCTCTTCTATCTCAGTCTGATGACAACCTTTATCAGGAATGAATATTGAATTTTGTCAAATGGTGTTTGTTAATTGGTTTTGTTGAATTTATTGAGATGATCATATGGTCTTCCTTCCTTCCTTCCTTCCTCCCTTCCTTCTTTCCTTCCTTCCTTCCTTCCTTCCTTCCTTCCTTCCTTCCTTCCTTCCTTCCTCCCTTCCTTTCCTTCATTTATTTATTATTTATTTATATATTTTGGTACTGAGGATTGAACCCAGGGTAATTCCACCTCTGAGTTACATTGTTAGCCCTTTTTTTATTTTATTTTTTTTAATTTTGAAACAAGGTCTCGCTAAGTTGCTGAGGCTGCCCTCAAACCTGGGATCCCCCTGTCTCAGCATCCCAAGTACTGGGATTACTGGCATGAGCCACCATGTCTGGCTAGTTCTTCATTAGTCTGTTAATATGATATGATATTGACTGTTTTTAAATGTAAAAACCAACATCTCATTCCTGGGATAAACTCAACTTGACTATAATATATTTTCTTGCTTACATACTGTTAGATTCTGCTTGTCAACATTTTGTTCAGAATTTTTGTATCTATGATCATGAGGGACGCGAATCAGCAGTTTTCTTGTAATACCTTCGTCAGGCATTGGCATCAGAATAAAAGTGGCTTAGTAGGAGTTGGCAAGCATTTCCTGCACTTACATTTTCTGGAGGAATTTGTGTGGAATCGATATTATGGGCTAAATTGTGCCCCCTCAAAATTCAAGTGTTGAAACCCTAAAGCCCAATACCTCGGAGTGTGACTGTATTTGGACATAGGGCCATTAAAGAGGTGATGAAATTAAAATGAGAGTGAGCTCTAATCTGAATGATTTTCCATCAAAATAGAAACCAAGCATCGGGCATGACCGATGCCCTTAGAAGAAGAGGAAATTTGGAGACACAGGGATGTGCAAACCAGAGGAAGACCAGGTGGAGGCACAGAGGAAAAGCAACCAGCTGCAAGCCAAGGAGAGCGATCTCAGAATGACGCCAGCCCCGTGGACACCTCAATCCAGGACTCTCAGCCTCCAGAACTGAGAAAGGAAATGCTATTGGAGACCCCAGCCCAAGGCATGTTGCTATGGCAGCCCCAGCAAAGTAATACAGTTGGTATTATTGCTTCCTTAAGTATTTTATCAGATTCACCAATGAAATCATCTGGACCTGGAGTTTATGGGAAGGTTGTTTGTTTGTTTGTTTGTTTGTTGTTTGTTTTTTGGTACTGTAGATGGAACTCAAGGGCATTCTACCTCTGAGTTACACCCCCAGCCCCTTTTTTAATTTTTATTTTGAAACAGGGTCTCGTTAAGTTGTTGAGGGTCTCATTAAGTTGCCACAGCTGGCCTCAAACCTGTGATCCTCCTGTCTCAGCTTCCCAAGTACTAGGATTACAGGTGTGTGCCACTCTGCCAGGTTATGAGAAGGATTTAAACTACATATTCAATTTAATTTAGAGCTCTAAGGCTATTTTCAGTTGGGTGGGTTTGTATCATTCGAGGAAACTGACCATTTGATCTTAGTTGTTTAATATATCCTTATATTCATATTAAAAAAAACTGGTTAATAAGAACCACAAGCTATTCTGCTATTAGAGAGGACCATTACTGATACTCTGCCTGTGTCCTTCCCGGCGATTTTTATACATATACACATCAATCCCTTCCCTTCCCTAAAAATAAAAACTGCTAGGACTCTGTATTTCCAGATATGCTTTTTCATATCATCAAATAGTCTTTGAAAAAACATGATTATAGATGGATGGTTAGTAATTTGCTTAACTAGTCCCCTCACACAAGTTGCTCCTGATTTGGGGGAGAGGGGAGCTCATAAAAGCACCCCAGTCAGTGTCCTTTTTCATCTGTCTCAGGAACAACTCAGGTTTGTATCTTGGTTTAGAGTCTCACAAGTGGAATTTCTGGGCTGACCAGTTTATTATTGACTTCGTTATTGAGTGCTCTGTGCTTGGTAGGGGGAGGGTGGGGATTGGAAGAGCCCATCCTTCCCCCGGAGGACTGGGGCCCTGAAGACCAGCCCGACCAGCACCTCCAGTGGAAATGGCACAGAAACAGCAAGTGGCCGAGGTGCTGTGCACAGGCCCTCAGGGGTCCCTGGCTTTGGTCTTGGCCTCCTTCACACGAATCTCAGTGGCTCCCAGCTCCCTGCAGCGTGGAGGCTGTATCTTGTGTGGGGACTCGACCAGGCCTTCCTTCTTGATCATTCTTTTCTTAGGAGCCTGATGATCTCATTCAGAGGTGTATGCAAACAGCGAAGCAAAAATAGCAGCCCAGCTTTGTGCAGACAAGTGACGGCAGAGACCAGCCTTGCCACGCCCCGTCTTGTCTCAAGGGGAACCCCCCAGGCTTTTGGAGGAAATAAGGACTCCAGCTCTCCAGGATCCCTAGTCTGAGGGAAGTATCAATATCCACAAATCAAAACATGCACAGATGTCTGCAGAAGAACGCAGAAGCAGATGCAAATTACCAGCTTCCTGTGTGAGGGTGCGTGCTAGGGTGCGTGCTTGGCTGCGGTGGGGGGTTTTCCAGGATAACTTCCTGGGAAGGCGAGGGGCCTGGCTCTGTAGACAGGTACTCAGTAGGGACTGGGCAAAGGGGAATGAATGGCATGGGAGATGGGCCAATTGGTTTGGGACAGCCAGAAGAGGAGGTTGGCAAAGCTAGGGATAGAAAGAGAAGCCCTGGGGCTCCTCCTTGTCCCTAGGACACAGAGAACAGGAGAGGACGTGTGCCCAGCAAGGTCTCAGCCAGGAAGTGGGGGTGCTGGGATGGAGCCATCAGTGTGACTCTCAGCCTGAAGAAAGGGCTCCCAAAGCTCAAGGTGCTCCCCTTTTTCTCTGCCCCATGCACACCCACCCCCAAACAAGGAGCAATTGACACTGACTCGCAGGTCCACCACCTCAACCAGGCAGTGGCCCCCCTCGAGCACATCTGGCAATGCTCAGACATGTTTTCAGTTGGGACAACTCAAGGGCAGGGGAGGATGGCAGCTCCTGGGGGCCCGGACTGCTGCTCGGCCTTCTGGGGTGCACCAGACCATCCCACTACAAGGAGCTCTCCAACCCCAGGTCAGCAGTGCCCAGGCAGGTGAGAGGCCCCGCTCCAGACCAAGTGGGCTGCCCCTCCAGGTGTGAGCTGGGGGAACCTCCTGCCAAAGGTATGTGCCCCTCTGCCCCTCTGGTGTGAGCCTGAGTGGACACGGGAGTCCTCCTCATCCGATCACCCCCGGCACCTGATCAGGCAAGCCATGGTGATGTCTGGCCCCGAGGGCTCTTGCGGAAGAGCCCTGACAGATAGCTTTCGTCAGAATCCCCGACCCCTGATGTTTCCTCTTGGTAATTTTCCATCCCCAGCCCTGTTCCTTTGGCTGGAGACTCCCACTTTCCTTTTGTATCAGTAGTTGAGTCCTGTCTCTCTTCTCCACAGAGACGCCGACCCAGTGGTCCCTACGCCCATGGACGGCTCCCTTGGATGAAGTCCACCTCTCTGTGCCTTGACAAGTGTCACTGAATACCGAGTTTTCTTCAGCATCTTTCCAATGGGCTTGGCAGGCCTTTGGGATGATTTCCCTTCGGACTCTGGGGGAGGGGCTGACTCCTGGTTGGGTGTTATGAACCCCCCAGAGGGCAGGCTGGGGCACACTGCGGGTGGGGACCTCGCCAGGCTGCTGTGGGAGGGGCTGTGGCCGTGGGAGGAAGGGGGCGGAGCCTCTTTTTCTAGGGCACCAACACCTGCCTCCTGCCCAGGGCATTGCCCCAGCTTTGCCCTGCCAGTGAAGCTGGGGCCTGCTCCCCAAGACCTTCAGAGTGCGTCGAGGACTTGTCGAGACCTATGTCGCTGGCCCCCCAGAGCCCAGAACATGGCAGATGGGGCCCAGGCCAACCCCAAAGGGTTCAGGAAGAAGGTGCTGGTTAGATGCTACTCTGGGTGGAGGGCTCCAAGCATCGGGGTCTCTTCTGTTTCAAGAACCTCCAGGTAGGTGCCGGCCACCCCAGGGTGGAACCCTCCTTGGAGAGGGGCTGAGGGACCGGCTCTGGGAACCCATTTCTCCTGAAAGAGGAGCTCTGGGTTTCTGAGTGCTGGGCTGAGCTTGGTCACTGTGTGGTCTTTGGGACCAGTTAGTGAACCCTCGTGGGGCAATTGAGGCCAGAGAGGTGGAGGGATTGGTCTATGGTCACTCACCATTTTGGAAGCTGAGGCAGAACTGGAATCCAGGGACCCAGCTCTCTTGGCTCTGGGTTCAAGCTGTCCAGCTGCCAGGTTGGATTGCCCCGACTCTGGGCCCCGAGACTCCCTGGAGTGGGAGGGGAGGGGCTGGCTTCCTATCTTGGATTCAGAGTCACGGAGGGAGGTTGGTACTGGTCCTCCCTGGCAGCTTTGCCACCCTGCCAGCCCTGTGTTCCACCAGGGGAGGCCCGGCAGCAAGGGATAGTGGTGACAGGGCTGCAGTTGCCGTAACTGGGACAGCAGAGGTGGCACCATGCTGAGGCCCCAAACTTCAGGAAAGGTGGAGGGACAGGCTCAGATTCTGGGTTTCCCTCTCTCAGGTCCAGCCTGGGTGTGAAGAAGTTCTTCACCATCGCCATCCTGGCCGGCAGCGGTGAGCACAGGCCCCGGGGAGACCCTTCCCATGTCCCCTCCCGGCCTTTCTCCAGTGACCTTGGGTGCCTGCGCTAGGGTTCCACTGGGGCAGCCGCTTTCTTCCTCTCTCTGGGCCTCCACCTTCCCGGCAGGCTGCATCCTTTCCCCCGGGGCTGTTTACTCCTCTGTCACCTGTAAACACGCCGGGGCCTGTGGCATTTATGAGGCACGAGGGAGCAGGCGCAGGGCTGAGCAAGCATCGTAAAATGGTGGTGTTTGCTGGGTGTTTGTGTACCTAAGTGTGTGTGTCAGCGAGTGTACGTGTTGGCAGGAGTTAATGAGTTTGTGTGTACCTGAACACACATCTGTCCGTGCGTGTAGGTGGGTTCTGAGCACACAGGGATGTCTACGTGTGCAACGCATCAGTGTATGTCTGGGTTGGCACCTGAGTGTAGGTCTATTTGTGTCTTTTCCTGTGAGTGTGTAATTGTGGTGTGTATCCCCAGTGTGTGTAGCCATGCATGTGGGTGTGTGGGTGTGTGTGTGGGTTCTGCCTGTGAGCTTCTCTCTCATGGCAGTACTCAGACATCATGGACAGGGGACAGGTGCCCTGCAGGGTTGCTGAGTGAGACCCCTGGCACAAATCTGGCCCTGCCACGCATCCCCGCAGGTGGCCCAGGTGCACAGGTGCCAACTGGATCATGAGACACTGCGGGCTTCTCATGCCACCAGCTAAATGTCCCCTGGACACACCTGGACCTAGGAAAAGAAATAAATGCCAGAAACAAAGATAAGCCTCCATGTGCAGACAGGAGGAAGGGCTGCCGCTTCTGCCTGGACTGTGCGTGTGTGGATGCGGCCCCGGGGTCCCGCCACCAATTCTCCCCAGGGTGCTGCGTGTGTGAGCGGAGTTGTGTTGCGTGAGAGTGAATGTGTGTACGGGTGTGGGAGGGAATGATCGGGGACCTGTGTCTCAGGTGTGTAAGTTGCATGTGTGAGGTGTCTGTCGGGGTTGTGAGTGTGTATAGGCACAAGTATATGCAGCGTAGAGAGGAGAGTGTGAGGGGTGACTGTGTGTGAAGCAGGTGAGTGTAAGAGAGTGGGTGTGAATGTCTGTCTACCCTGCTCCGTGGAGATGGGCACGACAGGGACAGGGAAGTTTCCCACTCTCTTGTCCTATGTGTGTGTGTGTGGTGGGGAGAGTTTGGGGCCTGGAGCTGCCCTAGGTTAAGGTCAGGGCGCCCGGGGGCTCCAGTGGGGCGGGAGTCAGGCCTTCCTCAAGCACTGCCCAGGCCAGGTGCTCTGTACACATCTGAAGTGGCACTTAGCCCTCAGGGGGGCCGTGTGCAGGGTGTCATTATACCAGTCCTCGGATTTGGGAATCGAGGTCAAGGAGGTTACGTGAGCTGTCCAAGGTGGTAGTTGATGCCTGAACCTCTTTCCAGCCCTGGGGGGCTCCCGAGCTGTTTTGCACACGTTTTTCTCCCACAAGACTCAGCAGAGCAGGCTGAGGAGACAGGGAGGAGTCAGCTCGGGCCCCTGGGCCTCTCCTGTGCTTCCCCAACAGTTCTTCAGGGCCAGCTCTCCAGCTCTCTGTCTGCAACTCAGAGGGAGCTCCCTCTCATGTCCTCTCCCGCCCTTCCCCGGGCCCAAACTGACATTCCCACAGTGCCACATCATTCTCTTCAAGATCATCTTTCACTTGCCCCTGGTCCTTTTGCTTTTCCTCCTCTCTGCTCCTCCTCTATAATGATGGACACCACGGGGCCGAGACCCAGGGAGACTCAGGAGGAGCAGGATTCCCAACCTCTGCCCTCTGACCGATGGGCAGGCCTGACCAGGGCCCCACCAAGCCCCAAGAGTGGGCAGTGTGGAGGCAGCAAGGGTCTGGGGTGTGCCAGGCATGAGCAGGGCACTGACTTGCAGGATTGTCATTCCCATTTCACAGATGGGAAATCAGAGCCCCAGGGAGCTTTAGTTATTGGCTCAGGCCTGTCTGATTCTAAGGTCCAAGCTTTTCCCATTAAGGCACATAAGGTGGTGAGTTCCCCGCCACTAGAGAGGCAGCATGACCATGTCTAACAGGCAAACAAGAGTGGCCTCTGGGGTCCATCTTGCCTCCAGTTTCTGAGATTCTCGTCTTCCCCTCTCTCCCAACACATTCCTTTGTTCACGCAGCAGGGCAGGGTGGGGGACAGAGCTGGAGGCAGGACTGAGCTGGGCACCAAACTCTGGGTGCAGCGGGAGGAGGTGCAGGCAGGCTCCATGCTGTACACTGGCGTAGCATCTCAGCTCGGAGGCAACAAACTCGGGTTCCTGTCTGGGCTCTGCCACTGCCAGCCTGGACCACCCAGGCAAGCCTTTGTTTTCTGAGTATTGGTTTTCTCATCCATACAATGTGGATAGAGCAGCTTTCCTGCTGGCGTGCGGGGCACTTCACCCAGCTAAGGACTGTAGGCCCCAAGCTCAGTGTTTTGACTCAGTGCTGAGGCCAGGAAGACAAGAGCAGGCAGCCAGATGGCTCAGAGAGCCAGCACCCGTGAGCAGCTCAGGAGAGAAGTGGCAGCAGAGAGCAGAGAGAACGGGGCCCTGGGCCAGCTGGCCTGCAGGTGCTTAAAAGCCGATTTTGTCGGTGCAAGAAGTGTCCTTGCACTATTTATTCCTCGGTACATGCTCAATCCTGAGATTCACCAAGTCCAGGAGCACTCAACTCCCCTCCAGAGCCAGAGATCCCAGGCAGAGGCCTGGGAGGGAGTGGAAGAACCCAGAATCAAGTCCTGGGGGTTCATACGGCATGTGGCCTATGCAAAGCTCCTTCACTTAAGCAGGCACTTGGGCGGCCCAGACCTACAGTGGTTTGATTTAAACAACGATTCGACTTTACAATGGTGCCAAAGCAAGAAGTGCTCAGTAGAAACCATACTTTGAGTTTTGAATGTGGGTCTTTTCCCAGGCTAGTGACAGGCAGAGGGATCTTCACGTGCTGGACAGCATGGAACTCCCCGGCAGCCATGGGCACAGGGGAAGCTGCTCTGCAGAGGGCTGTGCTGCTAGGGTACGCGAGGCTGTGGTCTAGTACTTACAATGGGCCTACGAGGCTATTGTTCCATCATAAATCAAGGAACGTCTGCACAGTCAGTGGGTGAGGAACCCTCTCTCCCTGGAGTCCAGATTCTGTCTCCACTGCCTCCTGACAACGTGACCCTGGGCAAGTGACTAAGTGTTCCAGCCTCAGTCATCTTGCCTGTACAGTGGGGTAGCCATAGGGTTGGAGTGAGCTCTCAGCGAGCTGGCACACAGAAGGGCATAGGATTCCCCCAGCACAGAGCAAGCCCCCAACTCCTAGGAGCCGTATCAGTTTCTCGGGCTGCAGAACTTCACGCAGGGATGTGGGCAACACACCACCCTCAGGCTTTGCAGATTCTTCTTTCCTCCCATCCCACTACCCACCTTCCCTGCTGATCCCCCCCCCGCCCCCCTCCCCCGCTGGCCCTGGGTACGAGGAGGAGGGCCACCACCGGCAGGGGCTCATGCATCTCTCTCTTCTCTTGTAGTTTTGTCCACAGCCCATGGCAGCCTGTTCAACCTCAAGTCCATGGTGGAGACCCTCACTGGCAGAAGCGCCATCCTGTCCTTTGTGGGCTACGGCTGCTACTGCGGGCTGGGGGGGCGCGGCCAGCCCATGGACGAGGTAGACTGGTAGGTGCTGGAGGCCTGGGCCCATGCAGAACCAGCTGGGGGCAGCTGTAGGTCACAGTGACCTCCATCTCTTTCCATCTCTGCAAGGAGGGAGAGCCCCCCCCCCCAGGCTGAGTTAGCGGCCGAGAGCCTCAGCTTTGCCCTGTCCACTCCAATCCTCTGAGATGCTTTCTGTTGTCTGAGTCCAAAGCCTTGGGTTTGGAAGTATCCCAGCCCCTCCTCCTCGCTGTGCTCCCAAACACTCGTGAAGCGACAGCCATACAGCTGATGCTGCACGGAGACAAGGGCCGTGACGCTCACCCCCTTGGACTGGAAGCCCTGGAGGGCAGGATGTGCTTCCCGCAGCTCCCAGAAGCAGTGCTTTCTGCTCCTATCTCCCCAGCGGCAGCCAGCACCAAGTCTGGTGTCACTAGGAGCTTACTAAGTGCATGCTGACAGTTGACCTCACTGCTCTAAAGGTGATGGGGACAGGCACTCTGCCTCTGCTTCCTGTCCCCATCCTCCCAATGCCCATTCCAGACCTTGTCCCTCCCTGGCCATGGGGCACAGCCGGGTAGAGTCTCTGCGTACAGTCAGAGATCCTCCATGCTGATTTAACCCTAGACCCCCCCCCCCCCCAGTACACACACCCCAGCTGCATCATGGGCTCCAGGGCAGGAAGCTGAGAGTCCAGAGGATGGAGTAAAGAGGTGAGATCAAGGAAAAGAACCCAGGGTACCAGGCCCAGCTCTGCTCCGCTGTGCAACCTTGGACAAATAACTGCCCCTTTCTGGGCGGCCCTCTGAAAAGATCTGACCCGTGAGGGACTGAAATAGATGATCCAAGGTCTCTGCTGGGGGGAGACCTGCCGGCTAGCCGCACCTGCCTGCTCACCTCTGCCTGCCTCCAGGTGCTGCCATGCCCACGACTGCTGTTATCAGAAGCTGTTTGACCAGGGCTGCCGCCCCTATGTGGACCACTATGACTTCACCATTGAAAATGACACCGCCATCATGTGCAGTGAGTCTACCCCCCCCCCCCACACACACACACCCAGCCCCAACTGCCAGAGGCAGGCCACGCATGGGGTGCCCTGAGACCTTCGGATTTCAGGCAGACAAAGACAAATGTTTTAGCATAGTATGTCTCAATATTGCACGGGCAGCACTGACACTAAAAATCAAATGTTAGCCGGGTATGGTGGTGCACGCTTGTAATCCCAGCATTTGGAAGGCTGAGACCCGAGGATTCGGGTTCTCGGCCAGCCTCAGCTACCTAGTGAGGCACTCCACAACTTAGTGAGACCCTATTTCAAAATAAAGAATAAAAAATAGGGCTGGGAGTGTAGCTCGGAGGTAGAATGTCCCTGAGTTCAATCCCCAGTACCACAAGAAAAAAAAATCAAATGTTAGTCCAAAATTAATATTGGCATAAAATTAAGAATTAGCATCCACACTCACTTGGTACAAGGACTACTGAGCACAAGTAGGAATTAGTATAAGTACTACTTTGTGCTGCTCGGTCCTTGCCTCTGGGACTGGAGGGAGCAGAGGAACAGCTTCTGCTTCTCTGGGTGACTTAGGTAAACCCACCTCCTTTGTGGGCCTCAGTTTCCCCACTATTTGATGCCCATGTTGGACTTCAGTGGTTCCGCAGTTTTAGCCTGGGCCAGAGTCTTGCAAGGGGCTCCTTGTGAGTAGACTGCTGGCCTGGCCCAGGGCAGCTGAGCTGCAGCCCGAGGCCACGCAGACTCAGAGTCTGTGCCCCCATGTCCCCGGGGACCGTCCATCATCCATCGCTTTGCACCCATCCCCCCACAGGCGAGCTCAACAAGACAAGCTGTGACAAGGAGACCTGCAAGTGTGACAGGAGCGTGGCTCTGTGCCTCAGGGACCAGCAGTACAGGGAGGAGTACCGTGGCTACCTCAACATCCGCTGCCAGGGCCACACGCCCCACTGCAGCATCTACGACCCGCCCCCGGGGGAGGTCGCCTGCGGAACCAGCCCCCCGGAGACCCCCGCCCCGTCCTAGCACCTCTGAGGTCTGAGAACGAACAGAGGCGGAGGAGGGTCTGGCTGGGGGACCAGGCGGAAGGAGCAGATGGGGTGGGGCCAGGCCAGAGCCAGGGGTGCTCTCTCCCTCTCCCTGGAGCCCCGCAGTGGGCCGGGCCCCAGAGGACTCGGGGAGGCCTGTGCCTGCTGGCTCTGCCAGCCCAGCGCTGGGCATGGCTTTGTCTTGCCGCTGGCTCTGGTCTTGGTAGGAAGCATGTGGCTTGTTGGGGTCTCTCCCAAGTGTGGAAGGCAGGACCTGAGGGGGAGGTTGGGGATCCCTGACCTTGGCCCAGTTCGACCCCCTGAGCCTTGGAGACCTGTTCCCGGGGGCTTCTAGCATGGGCTGAGCGTGGGTGGTTCCCAGGCAGGCAGTGATGGTCCTGAGGCTTTGGGGGGCCCCGCAGGATGGCTTGGGGTGATTCATCTCTGCTTTGGGGGATGCATGTCTCTCTACAGTCCTGTAACAGAGCAGGAGGTCCCCATGCCTACCTTCATCGAGGTAGCACAGGAGTCCAGCCCCTGACCCCCATGGGATGGGTCCCAGTCTTGAGGTCTGTCCCGGTTACCCAAAGCGCTTCTGAGCAGGATCCTGGCATGTGAGCCCTCACTCATGGTGACACCCTCCAAAGACCCAGGGACTAGGAGGAGGACGCAACCGAACAAGCCCCGGACAGTCCTTGCTCTTCTCCTTGCTGCCATGCCTTGGACAGGCCGACCCCATCCTTCCCCACACCACCCACGCCCTGGAGGCACCTCTGAACACCCCAAATACAGCAGCCAGGCAGGATTTGGACCCCGCCCTCCCCGGGCAAGGAAAGCCAGGTTGTCAGGAGTCCTGTCCATGGGGAAGAAGCTGAGGGCTGGGGCCTGCCTCAGTGAAGAGAAAAGGGCTGAGACCGGAGGTTGGGAAGAAAATCCCAGAAGGCAGTAGGGAGGGGGGCGGGGCAGTGGTAAAGAGGGAAAGGGGTGGGAGCTGGGAGCAAGGCGAGGGCCAGCCTTCTAGAAGGCAGTGGTCTCCAGGCAAGTGGGCAGCAGCAGGAGAGGCGTGTGCGGTGCCACCTGCAGCCCACTTCCCATCGTGCCCAGCGCTGCCGTTTCTCCAGGTGCACCCTCCCTGCCCCACCTGCCGCCCTCCGCCTCAGGTCTGTGGCCTCCACGCGGCCAGCACTGCCTCCATCCTGTGTCAACCCCGAGGACCCACCTATGCCATGCCTGCCTGCACACTGAGAGCAGCCGCCAGGAAGCCCAGTCTGCCCGGGCAGTGCCCCCATGGGCCGCCGTCCCTCGGGAGGGAGAGCCAGGCCGGGCGGAGATGAAGGCAGGGAGAGCCCTCTGTGAAGAAGATGGCAGGCCAGGTCAGCAGCCTTGGCAAGCAGCGGCGGCCTCTAAAACAACAGCCGGGAACTGAGGAGGAGGCTGCGACCACGACAGGGTCACCGTGTGTGAGGGGGGCCCTCCCGGGCTCCCCCATTCCAGCTGTGGCATGACTCAGTGGTCACCACGTGCACCAGCCTGGCTTGCACAGTCCCAGGGATTTTCCCTGTCCGGCCTCTCCAGGAGTCCACCCAACAGGCTGCCCTTCTCCTCCGCTCCTCAGTGGACCCCAGCGTCTGAACTGAGGCCCCCATGAGCCAGGGACAGAGCTGAGACAGGCACCCCGAGCCTCCTGCAGGGTCTTGACCCTCACCTGTGGGCCTGCCATCTGCACACGCACGCTGCCCTTCTGGAAGCCTGGGCGGGCTCGGGGAATGAGATTCTGTTGCTGCAGGGTCTTGACCACTCCTCCCTCCCCCCAGGCTTTTGGGGATGTTGCACCCCCAGAAAACCCATGAGAATCAGCATCCCCTCTGCAAACCAATAAAGGCCGGGCTCTGAATCCTCAAGATCTGACTACTACTCACCATGGGGTCCCCCATGGCCAGGGGTGGGCAGGCACAGGACCCCTCACAGGTCTCCCACCCTAGGGAGAGAAGGCTCCCTGACACCCAGCTGCTGGCATGGCCTGTCCCCTTCTGCCCCCGCCGGGGGTGAGGTGGCCCTGCTCCAGCAGAGAGACTGGGAAGTGGTGCCACGGCCACAGGCCCGGGGCTGTGTTCCACTGGGGGCCTCTCCTTCCCTTAGGACTTCCAAGTCGCTGAGGCTGTCCATGCTGAGGCTCAAGGACAGGGCTCTCCTTGCTCTTCGCTGGCCTGGAGGCCCCCATCTCTGCCCACTGCCCACACCTGGGTCTGCCTTCTCCATTCTCTGGAGACAGCTTTGCCACCCTCCTTCAGGACCAACGTTTTCTAGATCTTGGGTGACACCTACTGGACATTATGGGTCACCACACCTCCTGCCCCAAGGTTCTAGACCCATGGAGAGACCCTGCCCAGGCTCATAAGCCGCAGCAGAGCCCACCCCCACCATTTAGCACTAACACCGCCTTTCACCAAGAGCAGCCTGCAAGCCAGGTGTGGTGGCACACGCTTGTAATCCCAGTACTTGGGAGGCTGAGACAGGAGGGATTGCAGGTTGGAAGCCAGCCTCAGCTACTTAGCAAGGCTCTCATCAACTTAGTGAGATCCTGTTTTTAAATAAAAAATAAAATATGGCTGGGTATGTGGCTTGGAGGTAGAATCCCCTTGGGGTCAATCCCCAGCACCATAAATAAACAAATAAATGCAGCGTGCAAAGCAAACAGCACAGGCTGGGCGGCATCCTGGACCCCAACTCGTGGGCCACATATCCTTGGGCAAGGAATGTCACCCCTGAGCCTGGACAGTGTGGTTAGTAACGAAGCGCACATCAGAGGGTTTGGGGGCTGAACGAGGTCAGGGATGAGACACACCTAGTACAGAGCCTGACATGGAGGACAGAGACTGTCAGCGCTGGTGACCTTGTCCTGGCTGGTGTGCTGGACAGAAGTCCTCAGGGGCAGGATGGCACCTGGGAGCAGGTAGAGGAAGGAGGTGCTGGTGGATGTGGTAGTTCTTCTCAAACTGGAAACCTGGCAGAAACAAAGCTATAGCTTAGCAAGAAAGCCTGGCTCCCTGCATGTGGGTGTGAAGGAGAGAGGGAGAGCGCTGGAGGAGGAGGGAGGGAAGGTTCCGGGGGCACTGACTGCCCCCAGCCACAGCCAGGCCTCTGGCGCCTCCCTGGACCCTGGTCTCAGCTGGGCTGGGAGCTGCCACTTCCTGGGCCCAGCCTTGACTGAATGCAGAGAGGTGGCCCTTTCGTCCCCAGAGGCTGGCGCAGCAACACTGGCTGTCAGCTCCCCCAGTTGTGGCTTTCTGAGAAGCAGCTGATGCCACCAACTGTGACAACATGCAAAGTTCTGGAGAGAAATACTGAGGCTTCCAGCATGGGGAGGCAGGAGTGCGCGGCGAGCACGCAAACAGAAGCACATCGCCCTGCCAACAGCGGCCCTGCGGGAACGGCCTGCCGGGGCAGGGGGCTAGGATCCAGGATGCCAGGGCCGGAGGAGGAGAAGAGCATTAACTGAGCACTTACTGTATGCCACACACCATGCTCGGAGCTTTACCCGTGTCATCTCATTTCAGAGAAGCCAAGTAAATTACTTAAGGGCACAAGGAATTTGTACCTTGACTCCTGAGCCTTAACCTTAGAAAACATCCCACCCAATAGCCTAATTTTTTTTTTTTTTTTTTTTTTGGTGGTGGTGGTACTAGGGATTGAACTAAGGCATATTCTATCTCTGAGCTACTTCCTAGTCCTTTTTAAATTTTGTTTTGGAATAGGATCTCACTAGGTTGCTGAGAGTCTTGCTAAGTTGCTGAAGCCAATCTCAAACCTGCGACCCTGCTCTGTCAGCTTCTCAAGTGCTGGGATTGCAGGCAGGCGTCCAACATCCTTCTCTTGACACAGGGGATGGGAAGGAAGAGATTCAAGTCAGAGGACATGGTTTGCCTTTTAGTTTGCCACCAACAAACAGGCCATCTGCAACAAGGTGCCAGCCCTTACTCTCTCTCCATTTTATCAGTGAAATTGGGGTGAATAATTCCTGGGGTTCCTCTAATGATCAATAAGACAATGGATCAGAAAGCCCCGGGGGAAAGGGGAGATGTACACACATTGTTCATTGCAAGGAGGAAACTGAGGCCCGGAGAGAAGAGGAGGCTTGTGGGAGGCCCTCCTCACCCCAGCTGCCTCCACACGAGACCAAGCCGTGCTCCAGCCTCTTTGCTCCAGCGCGCCCCACTTCACAGGCAGATTCCTTCCCGTCCTCCCCAGCACCAGCCAGAAGCCGAGCCCAGGCCCCCTGGAGGACGATGCTGAGTCCTCCCCCAGATCTCCAGGTCTGGGATTCTTCTGGGTCAAGGCTGCAGAGAGGAGCCCAGGAGGATGGTCAGTTCGGGGCTCAGGCGCTTGCTCTGTGTCCTGCTAGTTTGCAACTGTGCAGCCCGAGCAAGCCCCCCTTGCACACGGAGCCTTGGTGAGTTGAGATTTTAACTGCACCTGCCTGGAGATCGGTCAGATATTCCACATGCGGTGGTGGGAGGTGTCTGTTCCAGCAGCTGAGGCTTGGGGAAGATAGCCCTGCCCCCCATAGCCCCCTCGGGCTCTTGGGAACCCTTGAGTGGTCTCAGTGGTGCCTGGTTCACAGTCTGAGCCCCCACTTGTGTATTCGGTGACCCAGAGACCCAGTCACCCACTGCTCACCAGCTGGCTGTTCCCTGCATGGCTCGAGGCCACACCCATGCGGGCACTTGTCACCTCCCACTCCCAACAACTGCCACCAGTCCCCTCCAGGATTCATGATACTCCGGAGTGGGAACAGGGGTAACGGCAATCCTACCTCCTTCGGCTCCCATGTGCACAGCCAACCCTAAAAAAGGACAGTTACTCCTGGGTGAGCCCCAAGTCCCACCCTTCATGGGATGGGAAAGGCTAGGGACAGTCATAAATGCCACCCTGATGTCTGACAGCTTCAGCCAGACCTCAAGACACATGGCTGGTTAAAAATCTAAAGAGAAGCCAGGTGTGGTGGCACACGCCTGTAATCCCAGTACTAGAGAGGCTGAGACGGGAGGATTGCAGGTTGGAGACCAGCCTCAGCAACTTAGTGAGACCCTTAGCAACTTAGTGAAACCCTGTTTCAAAATAAAATAAGGCTGGGGGTGTAGCTCAGAGGTAGAATGCCCCTGCTTGCTCACGAAGGCCCTGGGCTCCAGGAGGTCGGGACTCCCAAGCTCATGCACTTAGAGCTGGGTGGGAAGCCCAGAACGCTGCAGACCTCTGCTGCTCCCGGGACCACAGCCCGGCTCCTCAGAGTGACCTGCCCTGCCCCTCCTCCCTCAGCTTGCTCCAAACACCAGCACCAGCCTCCCATGTTCTCCCTGCAGTGACTCGCCAATTCCTCCTGCTTCTACATGTGCTCCTGACCTCCAATCACTCCATACACACATTGGTGATTAAAAAAAAAAAAAAGCTTGTCTTCAAGCTTCTATTCTGGTGGAGGAGAGAGACCATAAACAAGGGACATAGTGGGTATATGGTGCATTGGGTGGGGGAGAAAATAGCTTGGGGGTGGGGCAGAGAGGATGGGAGGCAGGGGAGTATTAAGTAAATATCCTTGAAAAGGCATGGGCCCAACGGAGGCGGGACAAGGGTGCCATGGTAGACCAGGCATCCTGTTGGCTGGCTGCTGGTGGGGAAGGTTGGGGGACCAGGGGTGGACGCAGAGTGAAGGGTTAACACAGTTGCATAACTCACGCACACATGAGGGGCCTCCGGCGGGCTCCCAAGAGGCAGTCAGGGTGGTAAGTGGTGAGATTCTCGAGTTTTTCATGTAAACAACTTGACTGAAGTATTTATAAATATAGACTGTAGATGCACTGGGAAGGTAGCGCCAACAGCTTGGATGTGGGACGTGGGATTTGAGGAGAGCTGGATGCCCGGGTGTTTGGCCTGGAGGGGCGGAGGTGGAGAGGGGCTTCAGCGCTTCAGCGGCCACAGGGCAAGGCGGGTGGTGGGGAGTTTGCAGGGGTTGAATTCTCTTCAATTCTGCCAGCTGGAAGGCTCTGCCCACCCCATTCGAACTTCCTAACTCCTCTTCTTCCAGATGTGGGACCCCCAGCATTCCCGAGGAAGCCTCCTTGGCCCTCCTGTGTGGGCCATGGCTCCCCAAGCTGACACCAATCCCAGGGGTTCCCAGCCTGTCTTGCAATCGTCCAAGTGTGTCCCCGTGGTCTGTCGACCCCGTGGAGTGTGACACATCTCTACTCCCCTGCCCTTAGCATTGGGGTGAGTCCTCAATACAGATGAACAGCCGCCCTTCACGGAGAGCGGGATTTCCCAGGGAACAACCATGCCATCCCTCTAAGAAACCCTCTTTCCCGTGTAGAATCAGGGCATACGCTGAACAGACTGGCACGCCATCAAAGGCCAGTCCCTTGCTTTACTAGACTGGGAGCTAGAGTCCCGGCAGCGGAAGAGACCAGGCAGCCTGGATCTCATGTTGGATCCCCTGGCCTCCATATTGAGCCTCGCCTGGCCCCTCTGCCTCCACTGTGGCTGTCGGGCCACATACTGTCCCGATCTGGAGCTGGTCTCAGCTGGGGTCAGGACCCTCCAGGAGGGGAGGTGCTCCTGGCTCAGCCCAGTGACCCCAGCTCCATGCCTGCCTGTCGCATGGGCCTCTGGCTTCCCTTCTGTGGCTGCAGGCACGGCTGAGGTGCTGAGCCAGGCTGAGCCCACCACTTGCGGCTCTCTCCCTTCCTTAACCCACTGTGGCCGTCAGCATTCTCCCCAGGGGTTTTCGACCCGATTTTCTGTTATTTTGACCTGATTTTATTTGCATGTGTGTTTTTCTTTACATCTGTGAATCCCTGCTGCCCCGCTTCGTGTCTGGCGCATAGCAGGTGCTCAATAAACGTGTGCTGGGCGACCTACTGAATGAATACTGCTCTCCGTGTGTTCCTCACCATGGCAGTGGCCCTCTCCTCGCACGCCTTCAAGGGAAGGAGCGGGGGCCACGTCACGATGTTTCAACAGCCTCTGTGTCTGGCACAGTGCTGAGAACCCAGGGATCCCAACAAAGAAAGACCAATGACGTCTGCTCAATGCTACCACACCACAAGCCACACCGAGACGTCGTGACGACACACAGCAGCCTTTCTGGAACTCACAGTTCTGTCCGTTGGGGATTCAGCCCAGGCTCAGCGGGGCAGTCAGGCGCCTCTGCCTCAGCCAGCCCCTCTCGTGAGTCTGTGGCCAGCGGTGAGCTGGCTCTGCTGAGCTCGGCCCAGCTCTCTCTTGGGTCCGCAGCCTCAACCGAGATGGCAGAGCTGACGATACTGACCCAGCTGGACTCTAACTCTCTGCAGGTGAACTAGGCCTTTCCTCCAGGCG
The DNA here is from genome assembly GCA_004027655.1 of Graphiurus murinus. NCBI lineage: Eukaryota > Metazoa > Chordata > Mammalia > Rodentia > Gliridae > Graphiurus > Graphiurus murinus. The sequence goes on along the minus strand of PVLC010005801.1, from coordinate 39,271 downwards.
GAGGCCGGTGTCCAAGAGAGTAGAAGGGCCCTGGAGTTCCAGAGAGACCTAGGCCTGTAACATAGACCAGCGCTTCTGTCACATTCTACCGAGCAGAGCGGATCCCAGGGCCAGCTTACAGTGTGAGCAGCCAGGACACAGGAACAAGAACGATGGTGGCCATTCTGCAATCTACCATTCCAGCCGGGCACTAACCACACCAGAATCTACCCAGATCAGATCACTGTCACATTTATTAGAATTTAAGTCTGGTGTAACCACAGCCTTCTAAATTTGGATGGAATTTCGGGTTACCTCTGATTCACTCACCCGTGCCCTCTTTTTCTGTTTCTTGACATCTTTCTATCTGCTGTGACGTCCACCTGGCAGCAGTGGATGCTAAAGTCTCCTCACACAGGACAACGGCATCCGTGTTTTTCCTACCTGTGGCCATCCAGGGGGCAGACCGGGAACCAATGGGAGCAGCTCCAGGTGTGGCTCTCCGGACCTGGTTTCCGGGAGCACTGCTTTGTCCCCCTCTGGGTCCGTGTGGTGGGCCTGGTTCCCAGGTCTGCCCTGCATCTTGATTGGTGTGGGGTGGAGGGAGAATGGGGGGCAGATCTTGAGGTCTCTACCCTCCTGGAGCCTTCCTGGGAGCGGCATCTCTCTGCCTGCTCCCTTGTTGTATTGCTTCACAGCGCGTGCTACTGTCTGAGTGTGTCATTCACTCAGTAGATATTTGTGGTCCATCAGCAACCACCAAGCGCAAGCACCTTTGGGGCAGGAATTTCATCCTCAGGAGCTGGATAGGAAGGCGTCTGCTTTGAGGCAAGGCTGAAGGGTGAGCTGCAGAACCGGGGCGTCAGGGACCATCGGGGGTGGCTTCCCAGAAAGGTACCAGGAGAGCAGACACGGAGGGGCACGGGGACCCGCCGCGGCCTCCCTAGCACTGGATCTTGTGCCCGCTGCACGGGTGCCGGCTGAAGAGCTGCTTGAAGTTTCTCTCGTAGGTAGGCAGGCTCTGTTTGAAGCAGTACGCCAACATCCTGTCGCACTCGCAGGCCTTCAGCCCGCAGGTGCAGCTGCTGCCAGCACCCGAGGGGCACCCACCTGTAGAGACACACAGGGTCATAGGGTGCCCTGCCCGCCCTGGGCGTGGCTCTAGGGCTGGGATGGCGGGGAGCTACAGCAGGAGCCACGGGCGAGAGCAGAAAGAAGGGCTGGGTGCCCTTCTCCCTCATCTCCAGCACTGCCTCGTGACACCGCATCCTGCAGTGCTGGGGTGAGGAGAAGGCGCGGGCTGGCGGGCTGCATGGAGGGGCCTTGTGCACCTGCTCAGCACTCGGGGCGAGGGAACTGGCCGCAGGCCCCGAACTCAGCTCCCACCGCACTGACTGCGGGACGTCCCACTTGGATGTCGCACTTGCTGCAACCGGGGCCATTCGAATGGGCGCCTGGGCATTCCAGCACCTGGGCGTCCCCTCCACCTGCCAAGCCTGCCTCCCTCCACACTGACCAAATGCACCAACTCTAGGAGTCGACCTCACTTCCTCCCCCACGCCCCGGCCAGCGAGTCCAGCGCATTTTCCCTGGGTCAAAAGCACTTCAAGGCCACTACCCAGATCCCGGTTGTCACCAGCTCTTCTCTTCCTCCCGTGTGTGTGTGTGTGTGTGTGTGTGTGTGTGTGTGTGTGTCACTGAGGATTGGGCCCAGGGGAATTCTACTTCCGAGCTATATCCCCAGCCCTTTTTATTTTTTGTGTTGAAACAGTGTCTCAAGGTTGCCGAGAGTCTCACTACATTGCTGAGACTGGCCTCAAACCTGCAATCCTCCTGTTTCAGCCTCCTGAGTACTGTGATTACAGGCATGAGCCCCCACACCTGGCTTCTTCTTAATGGAAAGAAATAAGCAGCAGAAGTCTTACAAAGTCTGAATTACATTCACTCTCCTGCTTACAGCCCCCACTGTGGTTTCCTATTATTCAGGGAAGATGCCCCCCACCCTTGCTGTGACTCAGCCCTTCCCACCTTCCTCACGGAACCACCACCTCCCACCCTCATGCTGCCCCAGGTACATCTTATGCTTGGCTGTGTCCCAGGACCTTTGCACATGATATTCGCTTGGTCTCAAAGTCTCCTCCCCAGGACCTCTGAATGGTGAGATCCAGCCTATCCTTTGGGTCTCAGTCAAATTCCACCTTCTCAGGGAGGCTGTCCCCAGCCACCTGGTCTAAAGTTTCGCTGGCCATTCTCCCCCATGAATCTCCCATTTATTTCACTTGCTCACTTTTCCCATATGCCCTTATTTGTTGATTTGCTTATGCCTGCCTCTCTGAGGCTGAGTCTCTGGGTCACAGCAACTTCAACAGCCAGAACAGAAGTGGACCCACGGTGCTGCTCGAAAAACAACTGCAAAGAAGCGAACGGACCTCGCTGGGCCTTGGGGATCCAGGGTCTGAGCAGCCACAAGCAGGGGCCCTTCCTAGAGTAGTCAGGGTCCTAGTGTTGTGTGTGTGTGTGTGTGTGTGTGTGTGTGTGTGTGTGTAGTATGTATGCATGCCCAGGGGCCATCTAAAGCACAGCTCCCCTTTACACACCTGAGTTCCACTCTTTGTAGCATTGGGAGAGAGGAAGGAGGCCCCGGCACCTTAGCATGGGTGTCAGGGAGTCAAAGATGGACAGCAGCGCCTCCTTCCCGGGGCCATGGTGAGGGTCACTGTTGTTCACGGATGTTGTTCACGGATGGAGCCACCACAGGTGCCCCCTGCCGCTGTGACGCGCCCTGGCTTCACGAGTGGGGAGCAGTGGCACCTATCGGCTGGGCCAGCACGGGCTGCGGGCTGCCTGTCCACTGTCCTGCCTCTCCTGAGTCCACCTTCCTGCTGGAGCTGTCCTCCCACTCCTGTCTGGAGATGTGATTTCTCCTGGCGGACGACCCCGCCCCGCGCTGGCCCTCGGAATGTGCCAGGGCTGTTGGCGCCCGCCCTCCCTCTCTCCCTGGTGCCTGGCTCACCTTCGCCCTCCCACCCGCTTCTCCATCTGTGAAAGCCCTCTCGATCCATCAAGCTCCTCGGGGACCCCTCTCATGCACGACTCTCTCCCAACTCCATCCACCCCGCCTGCCTCCCGGGCCTGGGTGCTGCTCTCATTCCAGAAACCTGAGGTGAGAGCTGCTCCCACCTTCTCTCTCTCCTTCCATCTCGTCCTCTCTGTTCGTCTCTTTGTCCCCTGCCCCCTCTCTTCTCTTCCATCTCAATTCTTAAACCTCCTCCTCCCTTCCTCTCATGGCCTTCTCCTTTCTTGCTTCATCTCTCTAAGGAGTGGAGCAAATTCTCTCCTGTCACTCAGCCCCACCTCTAATGGTGCACCCCGTCCCCGGGTCTTCTGGAGCTGATCTTGAGTAGTGGCCTTTTGCCGGGGACAGTCATTTTGCCATTTTGGTGGCATCTCTTAGCCGTGGTGGGACCAAGCCTGTCATGACCTGGAAGAAGAGGCCCTCTTAGGCCCTAAACTGCCACCTTTTAAAACCAAACCTAAATCCAGATGCTGCATATTCCAATGTGCTAAAGGAGAAACTGAGGCATGAAGAAAGGAACTGATGGCTTTGGAATGTTCTTTCTCATTCAGAGAAGTACATCTCCACAAATGGGACAAGGCAGCAGGTCTACATTCCTGCCTGTGACTGACCCAAACCTCGCCAGGCCTCTGTCTGTGCCCCCAGCCCAGGCCCTGGTTTTCTCCAAATTCCCTCCGTGATGCTCTTGTTCAGTCTTGGCATCTGACATCCTCCAGCTCCACCCCAGACCTCTCTGGTGAGCTCAGATTTCAGGGCAAGTGTCCACTTGCCAGTCGGCTTGGATGTCTGGTGTGTTATCTTCTATTGGTCTGCTTTCCATTGCTACAACAAAACACCTGGAGCTGTACAATTTACAAAGAAAGAGGCAGAGCTGGGTGTCATGGTGCCTGCTTGTAATCCCAGTGCTTGGGAGGCTGAGACTGGAGGATTTGGGTTCTCGGCCAGCCTCAGCTACTTAGTGAGGCCCTCCACAACGTAATAAGACCCTGTTTCAAAATAAAGAATAAAAATAGGGCTGAGGTTGTAGCTCAGGGGTAGAATGCCCCTGGGTTCAATCCCTAGTACTGCAAAAAACAAAAACAAAAACATTTAAAAAAATATTTTTATCAGCCAGGCCTGTAATCTCAGTACTTGGGAGGCTGAGACAGGAGGATCACAGGTTCTCAGCCAACCTCAGCTGTTTAGTGAGGCCCTCCACAACGTAATGAGACCCTGTTTCCAAATAAAGAATAAAAAATAGGGCTGGGGGTATAGCTTGGAGGTAGAATCCCCCTGGGTTCAATCCCTGGTACTGCAAAAAAAAAAAAAAAAAAAAAAGAGGTTTATGTAGCTTACATTTTGGGGAGCTGAAAGTTCAAACAGCACGGTGCTGGCTCTAGCGAGGGCTTCCCTGGCCACATCACATCATGGCAGATGGCATCATGGTGGGTGCACATGGAGGAATGGGAAGCCAGAGAGACTGGAGAGGAGCCAATCTTGCTCTTTTAAAACAACCCCCTTGGTGTAGCTCAGAGGGAGAATACCCCTGGGTTCAATCCTTAATGCTTCAAAAAACAAAACAAACAAACAATCCCTTTGTGGGAACTAACCAGATCCCATGAGAACTACTAAGGTAGTCTCTTCCAAGGGCAGCACCCCAGTGACCTATGACCTCCACTAGGCCCCACCTCTTAAAGGCCCCACCTCTTCTTAAACCAGACCAACCCTAGCACCAACTCCACGAGCCTCACACCAACCTCACCATCTTCACGAGCTCAGTCCAGGGCGCCCCCTCCTGTGCTGCTCCGGCTGAGAGCCTCCATTCAGCCTCTCCCCTTCATACCTCACAAGCACCTGATGCTTCTCATCCCTGGTCAACACCATTGCTCCTCCCCGGAGCTGCAGAAGCAGCCTCCTGATGGCCCTCCTCTGTCCTCCCAAGCTCCCCAGAGTGATCTTTCTAGAGTGAAATTAGAGCATCCCCTGCCCCTGCCTAACATACCCCAGTGGCCCCCACCATGGAAGAGGAAGTGGAGCTCCTGACCCCGCCTGGGGCGATGCCGGACCCCACCGCTGCTTCCCAAGGCTCTGCATCCTACCACTGGCTCCTTTGCAAGACCTTCCCTCCCAGCTCCAGCAGAGCACTTGTCCCTGTCGGAAGATATCTCTATTTGTGAATGCCCTTACAGGGACAGAAGCTCCTTCCAGCCAGGGGCCATGTCTTTGTGGATCTCCAGCCCCTAAGGCTCGGTGGAGGCCACATCACCACCTGCTGGCGGCCTTTGTAGCTGCTCTGAAGTGGCCCATGGATCAGTGAAAGGAGCCCACGCAGGAACCAGGAAGCCAGGTTCTGGCTCCAGACCTCTGGAGCTCCGGCGGGGCCTTAGGATCCTGGGCCAGTTCCTTCTCCTCGCTAACCCTGTTTTCTCAGCTTTCAAGTGGGGATAGAGATATGCACATGGCCTCTACACCATGAGCTGGCCACTCGCTCGCTCATTAAACAACAGGTACCAAGTTCTAGGGTGCACTTCGTCTTTGGCTAAAAACTAGGGTACAAGGATGAGCAAGCATACTTCCATATCGTGCAGGCCGGGGCCATGGGCTGGGTAAGAATGAGGACCCCCCCAAACAATACAGCCTTCTGCCCCCTGCTCTCAGGGAGCCTACATTCTCTTTGCAGAGCAGGGGGAACAAGGTAAATTCAGAGAGAGGTGACAGCTAGGAAAGAAAGAGGGTGATGTGCCCTAGAGGTGGTTGTGAGGCAGTAAATGAGGAAGTTCCTTGCAAACTAAACTCCCAGCATTCCCATTTCCACCTTCCCCTTGGGCCTCAGAGTCCTGGAGATGAGGTGACAGTGGTCCAGGTGGCTAGAGTCCGCCTCCAAGGCTGGGCTCCTCCCCACATAACACATGTGTGGGCGTGTGTGGGCAGAGCAGGGTGTCACTGCTGGGTGATCTTAAAGTTCCTTGCAAATGCCAAGTATTATGTAAGCCCCCTGGAAGGAGGGGTGACCACCTCCCAGGCAGCTGAGGGCAGCCATCCCCTCCAAGCCAAATGGCCCCTGACATCCCTTAAAGACCTTTCCCTGCAGTGATCTCCGGGTGGCATTTAGGTGGACAGACCCAGCTGTTCCCCTTCCTCCCCTCCCTGTTCACCTACCACATCCCTCCCAGGCAGCCACTGGTTGCTAGGCAACTGGGGACCAGGCTTGGGTGCTGGCTTTCAGAACTCCAGGGAGGCCGTTAACCCTTGCAGGGGCAGCTCTTTGAACTGAGGCATAGCTGGAGGCAGGAGAAGAGGTTCTATCCCCTCAGGATATCCTTAATGACCTGAGCTGAGGGGCAGACAACTGCACAGCAGACTCTTCCAAAAAAACCCAGTGCTTTCCCACAAAGCAAAGGGGGAAAGAAAACCTGGAAAAAATCCAGAAATCTCCACCTGCAAATGGAAGGGAACTAACTGAGCACTCACTGCGGGCCAGCCCCTTCTAGGGGTCCTCTTCCCCAATCCCCCAGCCTCTTCCCCAATCACCAGCCACCTATGCAGGGCAGGTGATTAGCTCCATTGTGCAGATGGGAAGACTGAGACCCAGCTGAGAGGGGGAAGCTGGAGTCAGCTCCACCTCTGCCTGACTCCTTGGCTTCTTAGCAGGAAGGGAAAGATCTGAGGCATGAGAGAGGGCCGAACTCCCTCCGCCCTCCCGGTCCTCCTCGGGCAGGCCTGGGCAGAGTGCTCGGACCACTGGGCCACAGACCACGAGGCTTGCGTTCGTGTGCTAGCACTCCTGGCAAGGAAGGGTGGTGGGAGGCAGGGCTGCTCTCCTTTCCCTGGCTGTGCCACCTTGGCCATCTCACTTAACCTCTCTGAGCCTCAATATCCTCTTTGATAATGGGCAGAACGATGCCCGCCTCAGAGATCTACCGTGGGAGTCAACATGCTGTGTGTAAGGCATCCATCAATCACAGATGCACATAAACCACAGCTGTTGTTACCACACCCATTTCACAGATGAGCAAAGCAAGGCCCAGCATCACAGGCCAGGCAGGAAGTTCCCAAGGACTGGAAAGGTTCAAGATGCCAACATTTGTGTCTTAACCTTGCTGGTTACTTGAACCAGACCCTCCCTGTCTATGATCCTCAGAGTCCTCGTGGCTACAATGAGGGTCTGGATGGTCTCCGAGGGCACCTTCTGCTCTGGAGTTTGCATAGATGGGGGAGCAGGAGCTGGGCCTGCCTGGTGCTGTGCCTGGCCCATGGCACAGCGTGGATCCCGGCCAGGCCCCGGCGGGCACTCCATCAAAGCTGGGCAGGTGAGTGGGCTGACCCAGGTCGGCTGGCTTCCGGCTCCCCGGAGGGCGCTGACACAGGTCTCGGGCAGGGCTCTGGTCTGCAGGGGCCCTGGCTGCGGTCCAGGGGCGCCATGGGAGGAAAGCGCAGCCCAGGCTGTGAGCTGCCCCTGCCTGCACCTCCCACAGACACCCAGGAGGCGCCAGTCAGGGTCCCTGCTGGGGCTCAGGCCCCGCTCCTGTCCCCAGGCTGGGGGGCTGCAGGGTTCAGGCTGGCCCCCGCCCGTGTGAGCAGCCAGCCCGCAGGAGCCAGGGCCTCCGACTAGAGCAGAGGAAGCTTCTCTCCACCCACTCTCCGGCTCCTCTTCCCTCCCTTGCCATCTTCCCCGGTCCCTGCACTTCACGGGAGCATCAGAAGGGGACACCCTTGAGCATTCTTCTCCCAAAGCCAAGTCTTTTCAACCACTGTAAGGTAACACCTGATGTGTTAAGACCAAGATGAGGAACAGTGAAAGGGAGCCATGTAAAAGCAAGACCGTGAGCCAGGCGGGGGAAAGGGTCAGGGGTGCCCTCCAGGGTGTCCCTCCCCCACTAGCCAACAGCCAGGCCCCACCACCACCACTCCATGGAGGGCAGAGACAGGTGCGACAGACCTTAGGCGGGCATCAAGTAGGAAACAAGCCTCTTCTCGGTCCCTCCCCTCGCCCCCTGCCCCCACTCCTGGATGTGACCTTTGGGGCGTCATAGAAGACACACTTTTCTTTAGGCCTGAGGATGAGGATGGGCAGAGCCCCCCAGCTCAGGACAGCTCCTTGAGCTCACCCAGGCGAGGGGTGCCTTCCTGTCCATGGGCCCTTCCTGTGCAGGGGCCCGAGCCCCAAGCCCCTGCATGTCAGGTCTCATGGCTGGAGCCAGCAAGACCTCAGAGGCCAGACTCTAGGTCTCAAGGTGTACTGAGCAGGAATCCTGGCTGGGAACAATTAGGGGGACCTGGGTCTGAGCACTGAGCACCCAGTATAGGGGTGAGGGTAGGTGTGAGTCCAGAAATACTCTCCTTGGGAATAAGACACTCGGGAGGAAGGCGACGCACAGGACCCCGCAGGGCCAGGCAGGAAGTGAGCCCCACGCTGAAAGAAGCATCCAAACCACCCTGCCACACTAGGACGGATGGGACTCACAAAAGGGCAGAGCCCAGAGCCTCCCAGGAGCCTGCTCTAGGAACCATACTTCCCTACACGCACCCGAGCTCCAGAGCCTTTGGTGGCCCTGTGGGGACCCTGGTGTACTCACCCACCCTGGCTCCTTCCCTCCTCTTCCAGAGGCCTCAGTGACCCATGACTTCCCTTCCCCTTCCCCTCCTAGTGGCTTTTGTGTCCCCCATGGCACCGACCACAGGGCGTGGCATGCAGTTGCTCTGAACAAATATTTGTCCATCTGAAAGATGGCTGAGTGGCTTTGTTAACACATGACAGAGATCAGGAAGACCGTTTGCAACAGCGACAGTTGTCAAGGGAGCTGCGAAGTCCCTGCAGTCGCCGGTCAACGACTCTTTATTGAGCACATATTACATGCCAGGCTCTGGGTCCCCACGGGGTGCTGGAGATACAGTCATGGGCAGGAGAGACCAGGGCGACACAAAGCAAGGACTCTCCAAGGAGCTCCTACTGTTGCAATTGCCCCTTTCCGTCGCAAAGCACTTGCAGGAAAAATCACATTTCCTAAAAGCGCACTGGGTTACAAGGAGGCAGATGTTAAGGAAAGGCCCAGGTTCAAAGCTGTTTCCCCACAGAGGAGGCTACTCACAGACCACCGTCCCGTTGCTGGTGTGGAAATGGTAGCTGTTCAGCACGGGTTGGCAGCCCCCAGCCTTCAACTTATGATAGCAGCAGTCGTGGGTCTGGCAGCATCTGGAGCCGGACAAGAGGGACGTGAGAGACTGTACCTGTGCGTGGTCCCTGGGGAACTGGCTGGAGGATCTCAGATGAGAATTGGCAAGGACTCGCCTGCCTCCTATCCAGGACAAGAAGGCATGGGGAGGTGAATTACTGGTGCAGTTGTCCTCAGTATTGAAGGGGGATGGGTTCCTCTGAGGATACCAAAGTCCTCCATGCTCAAGTCCCTTATAGAAAATGGCATAAGCAGGGCAAGGCAGTGCACACCTGTATTACTAGTACTTGGGAGGCTGAGACAGGAGAATCACAAGTTCAAAGCCAGCCTGAGCAACTTAGACTCTTCAGCAACCTAGTGAGACCCTGTTTCAAAATTTAGAAAATAAATTAAAAAAAGGATTGTATATATAGGGTAGAATGCCCCTGGGTTCCATCTCTAGTACAAGAAAGAAAGAGAGAAAGAAAATGGCATAGTATATAACCTATGTACATGCTCTTAAAGACTTTAAGACATCTCTAGATTTATAGTACCTAACACAACGTACATGCTATAAAAATACTTGTTATACTATATTGTTTAGGGAATAATGACAAGAAAAAAGTCTGCATGCTCAGTACAAAAGTAACTTTTTTTTTTTTCAAATTTTTTCATCTGAGCTGGGTGTGGTAGCACATGCCTGTAATCCCAGTACTTGGGAAGCTGAGACAGGTGGATCACAAGTTCAAGACCAGCCTCGGCAACTTAGTGAGGCCCTCAGCAATCTAGCAAGACTGTTTCAAAAAAAGAAAAAAAAATTTTTTTAAAGGGCAGGTTGTATAGCTCAAAAATAGAATGCTCCTGATGTTAAAAAAAAAAAACAAAAAAAACCAACAAACAAAATATTTTCCACCCGAGATTGGTGGAATTGAAAATATGGAACCTGTAGATAGAGAGGTCTGACTGTAATATTAAAAATAATAAGAATAGCCAGGCATGGTGGGACATGCCTATAATCCCACTGCTTGGGAGGTTGAGACAGGAAGATCGTGGGTTCGAAGCCAACCTCAGTAACTTAGCAAGGCCCTCAGCAGCCTAGAAAGACCCTGTTTCAAAATTTTTAAAAAAAAATTAAAAAGGGCTGACGATGTAGCTCAAAGGTAGAATGTCCCTGGGTTCAATCCCCAGGACCAAAAAAAAAAAAAATTAATAGTAATAAAACCAAGCAGTAACTTTGACTGAGCCTCTCCAGTACCTACCTTTCTTCATTAATGACTCACAGCCACCCTATGAGGTACAGTCATTGTCCCCATTTTGTAGGGAAGGAAAGGAGATTCAGAGGCCTGAACTGCCCAAAATTATACAGCTGGAAAACGATAGGCCCAGGACTCAAATCAAGGTCCCTGCATTCATTTAACCATTTTCCTGAACACCTTCTATGTGCCAAGCACTGTGATGGCCTCTGTGGAGACAACTGTCACCCAAAACAGACCCCACCCTCCCTCTCACAGTGCTCAGAGCTGGCTGGGGTTGGGGGGGGGGACCCAAGCAGAGAAAACAGCTGCAGAACTCTGGGATCGGGTTGTAAGACTCCAAATGCCAAGAAAACGATGCTCTGTCTCCCTCTCACCACGCCCACCCGCAGGCAGGCTCTTGGCCCTTTACCATCTTTGGGGGATAGTCTTAAGTTTCGATCCACCTTTGAATCTGATCGGGGGAGGGACAGGTCATTAAAGAAAGGTGGCCGACTCTGAAATAGGCAGACTCCTGTTCAAGTCCTGGCTGCGCCACTTCGGAGCTGTGACTCTGGGTCTGTCCTCACCTGTAGCATGGGAGGGTAACCCTGTCTCCCATCTTCTGGCACATACTGGGCACTGCACACGTGTTGGTGCCCTTCCATGTTTCCACGACCAAGCCAGGGGACTCGAGCTCTGGGATGGATATTTCAGGCCCTGTCATGGGGACGTATCCATCCATGCTATGTTGAATGCGGCAAGGAACATTTTGCCTTCTTATTTCTTCAGATGAAGAGACACACTACTACCCCATTTCCTCCCCCATACCCTGACCACATTACACCAGCCGTCACTTATTCTGGGAACCCGCACTCCCCCACGGCATCCTTAAGCCAGGTCTGTGTCACGTGACTGCGCCCAGATGGACAACTCTTTCAAACTGGGCCACTGAGAGTCTGTCTCCTAGAATGTGGAATCAGGGCTGGGAGCCAGCAGGACAGTCGACAACCCTAAAAACTGGGGGCTGAGAGAAGAGCACCTTCGCCGGACAAATGTAAAGAGGCTTCCAGAGCTCTGGGCGGGACCAGCTACATAACGTTGAGGCCCTTGGGAGTGCCGGGCCGTGGGACTTCACAGGTCACGCATTCAAGACGTTGAATGCCCGGCCCCCAAGCCGGACACGGTGGCGTGTGCGTGTAATCCCAGTACTTGGAAGGCAAGACAAGAGACTCACAGGATCAAAGCCAGCCTTGGCAACTTAGTAAGGCTCTCAGCAACCTAATGAGATCCTGTTTCCAAACAAAAAAAATTTGTAAAAGGGCTGGGGGTGGAGCTCAGAGGTAGAATGTCCCTGGGTTCAATCCAGAAGATGAGGAAGTGGAAGAGGAGGAAGCGGAGGAGGAGGAGGAAGTGGAGGAGGAAAAGGAAGAGGCCTTAGGCTTGGGCTCCTTCGGACCCACCTGCCACCCCCATCAGTCTGCTCCTTGCCGAGCAAGGATCCTGACACCCTCTGTCTGGCTCTGAGCGTGGACTTCAGTGCAAATGAAACCGCGGGCGGCCTCGGAGCCCGGCACACACCTGTCAGTGTCGTCCACTGGGGTGCCTTTGCCGCCAAGCCCACAGTAGCAGCCGTATCCATAATATGAGAAGAAGGCGCTCCTCCCTGTGACATGTTTGACCATCCTCTGGAACTGCCAGAAGCTGCTGAGGGTGGGGACTGTCGCTGTCAATGAGAAAACAAGGAACAGGGAAAGCTGCGATGAGTATACTGCTGTCTTGAATTCCCGCCCTGAGGTGCTTTGCGCTGGGCTATAACCAGATCCCTAGAGCAAAGCCTGGCCAGGATCAGCAGCCTCTTTCCTGGGAAAGAAACGATACCAGATTTGCCCCCGTAACACAGAGAACTTCTTGCTGATCCAGGATGAACACCCGGCTTCCATGATGTTTACGATGCTCTTGAAAAACCACCAACCTAGGCCAAAACACCCTCAGGTCTGATGCAACATTAACAGGAAAAGCTCAAAGCCCAAAACACCGGTCCCTGCGGGTATCATCAGGCATTTAGGGTCTCACAGGAGAAACAGAATACATCAGAGGGAGAGAAGATGCCCTCAATCCCTTTTTTGAAGTGGCAAATACATATAGGCCCAGCGATTTTTTGCTTTTACAAAATGCTTACAAAAGTAGGCGCTAACACGTACACAGGATGTTTGCTGCAGCCGTATGTGTGGTGTCAGAACGACAGAAACCACCCACGTGTCCGCCGTTAGGGGGATAATAACAAAATTACATGTCTTGAAAATATGCTACCTTTAATAGCAATATCTCTAAGCAATGGGATTGAGGAGGTAGATAAAAAAAAAATAGGCAACATTTATTTTGCATAGTTCTATGCAGTTTTTTTTCTTTTTTTACAATGAGCATGTATTACTTTTCTATTACAATGCTTTAATAGTGTGTTTGCAAAGGCCTAGAAGAATACATACCCAGGCTTTAAGAGTGGTTACATCTGGGTGTAGAAAAGGATTGGGTTCTGGGAAGGATGGGGAGGGGCTGTACTTTGTTCCTACATATTCATTTATTTGAGTGTGTGTGTGTGTGTGTGTGTGTGTGTGTGTGTGTGTGTGTGTGTGTGTCTACTGGGAATTGAACCCAGAGGCATTCTACCTGACTTTTCAATTATAAGCATATATTAGCTTTGCAGTAAAAATGAACTTGAGAAAGAAAAACAGAGTTTGGGAGTGTTTTCTCAGATGCCTTACTGTCTCCTGGCCAGGCTGGCTAGCTTCTTGTGATGAAGCCCCCTGCTGGGGCAGTGGTGGTGCTGGGGGCGGGGTGGTCACTACTTCCCCTTGGTCCCTGGAGAGAGAGTAGGGACACACTCAGGCACATATCTTCAGGACACACCACGGGGCTAAAGAAGTGACCCTTCCTGCCTATAGATTCCCCCATACCATGATCTTGAAAACTATAAATTCCACCACTGACAAAGGAAAGGAGAGAAACCTAGTTTTGACATTTTTTTTTTTAAAGTAGAGATCCCAAAGCCACTGATAACATAGCTGAAACAGAAAAATGTGTTTCTGATCAGCACAAATTATTCCTGAACTAGCCAGACACAGGCCTAGAGTTTGGTGCTGGAATCCCACAACTTTAAATAATCACACAACTTTAAATAAAGGCAACATACAGCCAAAGCAAAACATGTCCCAGGTCAGGAGTGGGAAAACCACGGCCAAATGCCCCCTTCTTAGTACAGAGTCGGTGGCCTTCGATTTCCTACAAGTGTTCCGAGGTCTCAGCACGGGGATCTGCCCAGGGGGCAGCAGAAGCAAAAGCAGAACTCTGGTGGGAGGGAACCTGTCCTGCTCCCACTTCTCTCCTGAGTGACATGTGCCCTCCCCGCTCCCAGTGCCACCTCTGGAGGGGCTGCCCCAACGGCACAGACAGGAGGACCACGTCCTGATACTCTCCCATCTGGCTTTCTACTTACAGCAGGAGATGAGGACAGCCAGAAGAATAATGACCCTCATTCCCAAGGACACCACGGAGTCCGGCGTGCCAGGGTCCCACCTTCGTCTGCCAGCTGAACTCCTGTTTGGGGAGGAAGTGTTGGAAATGAGACAAGGCCATTTGGGTGCAAACTCCACAGTACAGGCCTTTGAAAACTTTCAGCAGAGGGCTCAGAGAGATCTTTTTCAAACCTAATTATCTCTGAAAACGATACCCTTCCTGGTATTTAGACCCAAATATATATTAAAAAAAAAAAATAAGGGCTCAATTGTTTGAAAAGTGCAAGTGTTATTTTTTTTTAACTTCTTTCTTTGGCAAACTTATCCCTTTGACTTCTTTTTCCTTTGGAGGAGTCAGTAGTCCCTCTGTTCCCAAGTCTAAATGGCATGTATACTGTACACAATGGAAATCCAGCTCAGGAAAGGCCAGGCCCGTTTGCTTCTCTCTTCATGATGTTTTCCTTGTTTGATCCTCTGGTATCTTAGTCGTATACTCACTCTCTCTGAAACTCGGTTTCCTCCTGTAAAGTGAGATTAAAAATGCCCATCGGTAATGTCAAACCTTTATCAAGAACTGTTAAGGGCCTCATAGGGATTGTATGAGGCAATCTTCACAACTTAAGGGTCCCTATCATTCCTTTAGAGATGAGGTTGAACAAATTCCTCACAATCATATAGCTGTCTATTCACAGATCTGTTGTGGGATCCAGGTGCAATCATGAAATTAAAACGGTTTCCTACTATAAATGGCAGTCACAGGTAAACACGGCACCTCATTGCTCTTAGCAACGATACCCACATTAGACATGCTTCCCACGGGACAACGGAGGAGGATGCAGGCTTCTGTCCCTGCGACGGAACTTCCATGGGATCGGTCCACAGCTTTCTTTCAATCTCTGGGCCCCATAACAAACCAGGCTGAGTCTGATAACCTCAGGTCTGGGATCGTGAACAGTAGCTCAGTTGAGCCTGGGAATTCAGCAGGTTCAGAGCTTTGCCTCAGTTTCCACCTGAAAAATTTCCAGGGGAAACTTCAGATTGGCCCTCCTGCTGCAGAGTCCCGAGAGAGTTAACCAAGTGCCTTCGCTATTTTTTGCCCTCTTTGGCAAAATTCTGGTGGACGCTGTGAGGTTGGGCCCTGACCAGACTGAGCCCTGGCCAACCTTCATTTCAACTGCGGTGCGGGATGTTTTTTTAATTAGGTTCTGTCTCTCCATGGGCTCCCTTCCTTTTTTCTTCTGAGTCTGAGAAAAATAATTGTGTGCAGGTTTGGTCCACAAAGAAGGGACATCTTTCGAGTGATCTGGTGATGATACTTCAAAGAAATAAAGAAAGGGGCCTGGGTTCATTACTGCCAATGAAATCCGATGGACTCTGATGAAACACCAACTGTGTGCTCTGTTAGTGGAAAGATTCTGGCCCAAGAAGGGCTGCTGAGCTGGCTACAAACACTGAATAAGTAAATACAGACCAAATATAGACTAAAAGCTCCGTGTGGGCAGAAATTCTAGGTTAGCTTCTCCATTGCTTCTGGAATGTTTTGCAGGCTCTTCTGGGGGTGCATACCAGCTGCTCCCCACGGACACTCTTACCCACTGAGAACTGCCCTCTGCCACAGGGAACAAAGTTTCAAGTCCTCCCAGGAGGAGGGGAGGAGCAGTCTCCAGTCCAGGGCTGGCCGAGAGGATGGTTTAAAGGATCTTCCCTTAGCTGGGTATAGTGGCACATGCCTATAATCCCTGTGCTTGGGAGGCTGAGACAGGAGGATTGCAGGTTCACGGTCAGCCTCAGCAATTTAGTGAGGCCCTCAGCAACTTAGCAAGACCCTGTTTCAAAATAAATAAAATAGGGCTGGAAGTACAGCTCGGAGGTAGAATACCCCTGGGTTCAATCCCCAGTAACAACAACAACAAAAATCGTCCCTTGCCTTTGCCAGGACAGCTCTGAGAGGCCATGCCAGCTCCCGAGCTCTCTGGGGGATGACAGATGAGTGGGGACTTCAGCAATGTCTCCATGTGTCAGCAGGATTGGTTCACAAAACATCTTTTGAGTGATCCGGTGATGATCTCTGTACCTCAGCTTTTCTTTTTTTTGTTTTTTTGTGGTACTAAGGATTGAACTCAGGGCACTCTACCTCCGAGCTATACCCCCAGACCTATTTTTTATTCTTTATTTTGAAACAGGGTCTCACTAGGTTGTGGAGGGCCTCACTAAATAGCTGAGGCTGGCCGTGAACCTGGATCCTCCAGTCTCAGCCTCCCAAATGCTGGGATTACAAGTGTGCGCCACCACGCCCGGCTCAGCTTTTCCCTCCATAGATGAACTTTCCCTCTGTTGACCTTTTCCTCCGTACCCCTCATCTCACCCTCTTCAATTCCCAAGAGCAGGGTCTTCTGGGGGCCTCCCAGTAGCGCACCTGTCGGTCTCGTGCACCTGAGTGTTGCTCTCGAGGTTGTATTTGGGCTCGGAGGCAGGAGCAGTGAACTCTCTTAGGAGGGTCATAGAAAGCTTCCCAAAGGAGGTGGTGTTCAAGGAGGCCTTGGATCCCCTTGGATTTGTATTCTGCTCCCATTCCCTGCTTGCTACATCCCTACTGGTGAAGTGCTATCACTTTCCCATTGACAGAGGAAGAAACCAGGACCCAGAGAGGAGAAACAGCCTAAAAAAGTACATACAGCTACTCCGTGGCAGGCTAGGACTTACCCTCTGGTCCCTAGCCCCAAATCCGAGGCTCCTTCCCCCTCACTTGGTTCCCTACCCAGACCTCCTGTCCCTGTGGCATTCTGAGGATCTCAAGGCATGTGCACAGACGCCAGCTACAACTTAGGCAAGGCAGATGTAGTTCTCTCCATTTGACTCCTTGTTTGGGGCTCATCGGATTGTGCTCAAACAAAACCAAGAGCACAGGGCCAGAGAGCCAGAGGGGCCGGCACTCCTAGCCAAATCCTGGGTAGCAGCCGGCAAGCAGGGGGCCACAGGAGCCACCTTCTGGGTCATTTGCTTGACTCATTGATTGATCTTTTATAGACAGCACTGAAACACTGGTTGACTCTTCTTTCCACGGAGAAGAAGAGGTAGACAGAGCCTGCACAGCCCCCACAAGGACCAAGGCCACATCCATCTGCCCACCTCTGAATCCCTAGGGCCCACCTAGCACTGCACCTGACATAAGGGAGTACCAACAATGATGACGGTGATATATATATTGCATTTATTTAGTCCCCAGCACAGTTTCTGAACCTGGGGTCACCGAGTGGAGGGGCAGATGGCTTGACTCAGATCAGTGACAATGCACCTGGAGCGCAATTACTGTCCCCCAAAATGGTGGCACTGCGCAAGAGACTGTGACAACAGTGGACAGCAATCAGCTCAGATCCTATGACAAAAGAGAGGGACAGAGCTGTCCCACCACTTTCTGCCAGAGGATTTAAGCTACTGACCCAGAGCTTCCTCATCTTGGAGGTGGAGACAATGACCCTGGCCTCCCTCCGAGAGCCGGCAAGCCTCAACAAGCTCCAGAAGGTGAAAACACTTGGTCGCCAAGGTGAGTGACAGTGCTTGGTAAGTTCTGCCCAACGAGACTGGAAAGTTGGCGACACATTTTTGGATATTTTACAATAATAAGGGGGAGATAATATAAGGCAGCAGTCCTTCAAGAGACAAGTTTCATTACCCAGAATCTGGCAGATCCCCTCCGGGAGCTGAGTCACCAGGAGATCTGACTCACAGGCCAGCCTCTTGGCCGCAGGACTAGATTACCCATCCAGCCCACCTTCTGCTTACAGGTGAGCCACCATCCCAATCCAAATGTCAAATGGGATCAAAGACACTGGGTGTAGACCCTGGAATCCAGAAGTCACTGGTTCAAATGGGGCCAAATGCACTTTGGGGAAAAGCTGCTAAGAAACCAGGGGACCTAGAGGAGGTCATGGGGACCTCCAACCAGTTATCCTTGGGGGATGCCAACTGGCAGCTCAGGGGATCTCTCAGTAGAAAGCCAGCCGTGGAATGGGCATCACCATCATTAATTTAGTTTTCATTTACTGAGTGCCTACCACGAAGCGGACATTATTGTGTAGGTAAAATGGGGGACTCCAAAACAGACTAGTGCCAGCGCTGGGGAGTTCATAACCTACTGAAGAAGAGCTCCACAGTCAGATGAAAGCAATATAAAGACCATTAGCCTTCCCTGATCACTTACACAGGCCGGGCGCCGTGTGCTAAGACCTGCACATGTATTATCTCATTTCACCTTCACAATAATCTTATTCTTAATACCTCTGTTCTACAGATGTGGAAACTGAGGTCCAGAGAAGTGAAGCAGGTTGACCGAGGTCCTCAGTTGGCAAGTGATGGAGCAGGACTGATACCTAGGCTTTGATCCCAGGGGCCATGCCTGCAACCCCTATGGCCAGCTCAACAGGCAGGTCCAGGTCCCGTGCCATTTAGGAACACGGGGGCAGGGTGGGGGCAGGGCTCTGGGTATGGAAGCAGCTGGATATGCAATCTAAAGCTGCTCTGCCCTAATCAGCTGGGGGCCCTGAGCTCAGTTGTTCTCAGAGGCAAAGGAAACCAGTGGTGTCCCCACAGAGGAATCATGGACACCAGAGGAGCTGACCTATGAGGGTGAATGGCGCCATCTTTGGCATTTCCAATGGACCAGAAGGGACCAGAAAGAGCACATGGCATTGGGGAGGAGGAGGCCTGGTCAGGAAAGGCCTTCATGGAAGAGGTGGCTTTTAAGAAGGGCCTTGAAGAATCAGGCAGTTTGGAATCATTTAGAGGAAGGAGCAAGGTGGGGCAGGCATGAACAGAGACACAGGAGAGGAAAACCTGGGGCCCATTTGGGGACCATGCTGCTGGAGTCCAGGAGAGAGAGGGAGATGTGCTGCAAAGGAAGGTGGATCCACATTTAAGCTGGCAGGGCAGTGAGCTGGGTCCATGTTTACTGACAAACTACTTTGTGTGTGAGCCAGAGACTGGGCATCAGAGAATGCTTCTTTTAAAGTAAGTCACCTTTTCTTTTTTTTTTTTTTTTGTACCGGGGATGGAACCCAGGAGTTCACACATGCTATGCAAGTGCTCTACCACTGAGCTATATCCCCAGCCATGAACTGGCTGACTTCCTTTCCTTCCCTCCGGCCTCCCCATAGGGCTGTGCATTACACATTACATGACCCTGGAAAGCAGAAGGCATGTACTGCCAACTGTGAAACAGACCTTAGGAATAACGACCTACCTGTGCACTACTACATGTGTGTGCATGTGCGCGCGCGCACACACACTCACACACTGGGGGGGGAGGGAGAAGCCAATTTGATTCTCCAAAGGATTGCATAATTCCTAGGTGATGTTAAAATAGCTGATGAAGAATCTGCTTTAATCTTTTCTGAGTGGGTGCTGAAGGGCTGAAGAGCATCGCTTAGATATTTCTGACAGAATCATTAACAAGAAATAAGCCGCCAGCACCAGGCTGCAAAACCATCAGCTCCTAAAACTGCCAACTCCTGCACCCTCCTGGCACCACGGATGCTTCCTGGATGTCCAGGGTGAGTGGGGGGCTTCCCAACAGGAGGCCTGCCCAGCCCAGGCTCTCACCTGGTGCTCTTCCCCCACAGGTCAGGAGCACCCTCTCCTAGGTGGGCAGAAACACCAGCATGGAAATGATCCCCTTCTTCCTGGTCCCGAGAGAACTTGCAATCTGTGCCAATCACTTTGCACATGATCATGTCCACCCTGTGCCTGCTCTTCTACCCTTGGCTTACACTGCCATTGAAAATAACCTGATTTGGAACTCTTTATCAGTGTATACCTTGTCTTCTCAACCAAACTGTGAATGTTTTGAGAGATTACAGAGCTTTGCCCCTATCAAAATTCTATGTCTACATGTCCAGGACACACCAGATAGCAGATATCTGGCCACAACACTGGATAATGAATCTGTTTTGTCTAGTAATATTATCTTCTAATAATATAGTTACTACATTATTCATCTGCGTGTTCCAAGATGGTAGCCCAGTCGGGACTACTTTTGAAGCCACCTGAAATCCAACTTGGACTGGGAAGCTTTCATCTATTAGGTTGGGATTTGAAGAATGAACGAGAATTAGGCAAATGAAGGGGAGGGGGCTGGAGCAGATGGGGAAGAATCTTCCAGGCCAAGGGGATGGTGGCAGCAAAGGCCTGCAGTACAGTGAGGGTGGCTATACTTGCGGCTGTGTGGGGGAACGGGCTTCAGAGCACCGTGGAGGAGCAGTTAACCCCACACAGAATCGGAAGACAGCCCCTTTCCATCACAGCGGGCAGGAGGGAAGCAAAGAAGGAAGCAAGGCAGGCAAGTTTGTAGGTCTCATGGCAGACGGCTGAGAGAGTGCCCATATGATAGCTTCTATTTTTTCTCTGCAGAGGGCAGTAAGATTATCTTCCAAGAAGGAGGAGGCAGGGGGAGAGGTGGGAGTCTCAGGAGTGAGGACAAGGTTTGAAATAGCCATTGAGGGGAAAGGAGAGAGAACGGAGGAGGAAAATAGGAGGCGTGCAGAGTCCTGCTAAGGGTTCCACTGAGGCTGGAGACCACACTCTCCATAGAGCCAATGCGTGGGAGCTGCCAAGCCTTCCTTAGTACCTGGGTGCAGGTGGACAGATTTGGGTTGGGGTTTCACCACGTGAAAAGGACGGAAAAACAGCAGGGCCAGGCATAGTGGCAGACGCCTGCAATCCCACTAGTACTTGCGATGCTGAGACGGGAGGATGTAAGGTTTGAGGGCATCCTCAGCAACCTAGTGAGACCCTGTTTCCAAATAAACAATAAAATAGGGCTGAGGGTATAGCCCAGAAGTAGAACGCCCTTGGGTTCAATCCAAGAAAGAAAGAAAGCAGGCAGAAAAGAAGGAAAGGGAAGGAGAAAAGAAAAGAGAAAAAGACAGTCGGGAGTGGAAGATTCTTGCCAGCCAGGAGAAGGCTGGGGTGATGGAACACAGCCTCCGAACAGGGTAGAGAGAAAGCAGAGGCGAGGGGCAGGAAGCACCACCTGTGGAAGTGACCGCAGCTGCTGAAAGGACAGAGGCTGTGGCTCTGGATTACAAAGTTTAGGATGTGGCCCCCGCGTGGGAGGCCGAGTGGAAATCAGGTCAAGGAACTGGTGCTGGCAGGGCGGCACTGAGGACAGGCAGACAGTGGTGTTCCCCAACTCTAAATACCTTAAAAGTCAGCCACTTTAAATACCTTAAAGGCCGCCTCTCGGGCGCTAGATGTCGCAGGAACCAAAAGCCTTATTTCAAACCCGGAGAGAGAGCCAGGGCCGGACCCAAGATCACAACGCGGGTTTGAGGGTGCTCCCCGCCCCCAGCCCAGGCCAAGCTCTCCTTGAGAATGCCCTGCCCTCAGTAGAAGAGAAACTGAGGCAGGCCAGGTGAAGGGAAAGAGAGGAGGCAGGAGGCCCAAGCTGCGGGTCCCTGTCGCCTCCATAGGGCAGGACCAGGCTTGCCTTGGAATCTGCTCACCGGGGGCTCCGGGCCTCACCTTCGCGGCCCAGCGCCCCCACCGCGCCCGCCTGGCCGGTTCCTGGTGGACCGGAAGCACGTGGCCCCTACCCCGCGCGGTTGCCGGGGAGACGGGGCTGTTTATCAGCGGGACGCGGCCGGGTGCCTGCGGCAGATGGAGCAGAGCAGCGAGGTGAGCGAGGCGGCTGGACCCCGGGGCTGCAAAGGGCCTGGGGCGGCTGATCCCGGAGCCCTGGCATGTGGCCCCAGGGAGCCTCCGGGACCTGATCGGACTGGCCCCAGGGGGAACCCTGGGAGACTGAAGCCAGGCCATTTGGGAAGTCGCTCTTCCCCTGGGGCAAAGCTAAACGGGCCAGAGCTCACCATTGTGATGGAAGTAGGACAAGTCCTGGGGCTCTGCAGCATCTGAGGGGCCTATGAAACCGCTGGGCCATGCCCTCTTGTCTGGGCGTCCCCAGCCAGCCTCTGGACACAGAGGACACCAGAGGGAGTCACCCAAGTCAACTCTATCTAGCTGCTCTTTCTTGCCCCTCCCCCATAGCCCTCCTTCCAGGGCTGCCAGAACTTGGAAATAATTGAATTCTCTCCTGGCCCTCTTGCCACTGGAATCACCCCCAATTTCCTTTCCAATCCTTCGATTGCGGTCGCCTGTGGCACTCTGCATGGGGGACACTGCATTCTCCGGTTGGTCTAGGGTAGAACTGGGAATGGCACCAAAGTTTTCTCTGGGGCCCCCTGCCATCTCCCGGGGGTACTTCTCCATGTTTGCATGGTGAAAGCTTGGCTGGGGGTGGGCGGGTGGCAGGAGGTGGTATTAACTTGATAAACAGTTTTAAAAGACCAACTCCAATGTATGCATCTTGGTGTATATACCAGCAGATGGTAGGTAGGTGGGTGTATTTTATTTCTTTTCCTGTAGGTTTAGATTTGGGTTGTAAAAATGGGGTGTTCTGACCTGGTGGTGGGTAGTGGGTAGCCTGACAAAGCAGGAACCTTGCTTTTGCTGCTCCCGTCACATTTGCCTTCCCTCCAGCTGATTTGGTGATTAATCTTAAGGAATGGGCACCTGCCCTTCTGGCAGCTGCGTGGAAACCGCTCTGGGTGTTTCTTTCCTGCTGCCTCGCCGGCCGGCCTCTACAGTACTACTGTTTAAGTAAACAGGCCACTCGCCTATTCCGCTGGCAGCTTGATGGATGCCTACGCCTAGATCTTGTCTGCCAGGCCTAGAGGGGGTGACAGGAGCTGAGTCGGGCTGATGAGGGCTGCATGAACTGGGGGTGGCAGGCGGAGTGTGGGGCCCAAGGTGTGAATATAAAGGCACAGTTGGCCTGGATCCCCAAACACCTGTGTCCTCCACCTCCCCGGCCCTGGTGCTGGATGCTGGGGGGAGGGGACTGGTGTTCCGACCATGTGACAGATGGTCCCTGCGCTTGGGAGGAGGTGGTGGGTTACAGAGACAGGTTGGATATAACGGTTTTACCTGAAGGAGGTGTTAGTCTCTAAATAACTGCGAGTGGGCTTAGAGGGAATTAGTCATAATTGAGGTTTTTCTCCGAGATAGCTTGCAGTCATGTTATCTTATGACCAGGGCGTCTTGAATATGACACCCCCTGAACATGGCTAATTATACAGCACCAAAAGGTATAGCAAGTGCATGCACATATTCAAGTTTAGCTGTTAAAAATAATCCAGCAGAGCCTGTGAGAACGTATGACTGTGCTCATCAAAGTTGTTAAGGAAGAGGTTTCTAAGTTACCAAACTCACTGACAGTGAAACCTTCCCGAGGCATGTGTGGGTGTTGGAAGCCAAGCCTGTGATAATTCTGTAGAAGCTGCGGCAAATTAATAGCCGTTCCCCAGCAGGGAAGGTGGGAGCGAGGGACACAGAGCTTATCTTTGGGACGGCAGTTGGACAGTTCTGGCTGTCTCGTGTCCTCCCCAGTTAAAGTGCAGAGCCGCCTCATTATGACGGAGAGGCCTTAGAGCTGGACTCACAGGGGTTTGGAAAACATACTCTTTGCGACTGATCAGAAAATAGACTCAACTATCAAGGAGATGGGCAGGCTTTGTTGATGCCAAAACTTTGGGAAGGAGAAGGTTTCTGAACAACAGGCCGCCGCTTGGGTGTGAACAATGAGGGAGAAGGGAAAGATGCAGGCTGCGAGTGGAATGAAGCACACAGGCCTTTAAGATGAGGGAGGGGGGTAGGTTTCAAATGGAGCAGGACTTCAGGATTTTATAGGATAGCGCGTCCGGGTTTGCTGTGGCTTGGAGGATGAGGAAGAGGGCGCTCCCTGCAATCAGGTGACACCAGTAGCGTGGAACCAGTGTCAGGGTTAGGAAACAAAGCAGAAGGGGCTTGGGTGACATTGTTGGGGATTGGGAGGTGAAGGGAACTTGGAGGAGGTGAGTTTGCAGTGAGTGAAAGTATGGAATGGGAAGGGCAGTGGTCAACTCCGGCATTTTTTTTTTTGCATTTTTGAGGCAACTGCCCAGGTGGTGGCTCACTGAAATCGGCCTCCTGGCATTTCAGTGGACAGGGCAGGCAGGAGTCCCAGGATCCCCCACCGGTCTAGCTAGCATTGACTGGGAGGAGGACCACCGAGCCCTAGAGCAACAGGTGAGGCTGTGGCCCTAGGAAGACAGCCAAAGAAGAGGTGATGTGACTTGGCAATTCTGCGTCTGATGGAGAGCCTCCCCCTCTGGGCTTCCGGCTTTGCTCCTGTGGATCCACCCAGCACCCCTGAAGACCACCGGTGGGAGGCCCAGTGTGGAGCCTCTTGGGTTGTTTACGAGGTAGCTGGGAAAGCCAGACGTGTAAGTGGCAGATACACACAGGAACGAGGAAGGACTGCAGCCAGAAGGGAAAATGGGATCCAGGGGAGGCTCTCCCACAGGGAATACAAGCAGGCCGCTCAGCCCGTTTAAGGAAGCTCTCCAAAGGGAAGTGTGGGGAGGAGTTACCTGCTCCGGGGTGGAGCTGAGCCTGGTTTCCTTCTGTGTATGTGTGTGTGTGTGTGTGTTTTATTGGGGATTGAACCCAGAGACATTCTACTTCTGAGCTACACCCTCAGCCCTATTTTATTTTTTATTTTGAAATGAGGTCTCATTAAGTTGCCGAGGGTCTTGCTAAGTTGCTGAGGCTGGCCTTGAACCTGAGGTCCTCCCCTCTCAGTCTCCCAAGTTCTGGTATATGGAAAAAGTTGGCTGAGCCCTGCTCTAGAATGTCACCTGGCGTATTCCTTTTGGTCCTTATGGAGTCTCAGCTTAAGGGTCGCTCCTCGGAAGAATAAGAATTAGTTATTGTCTGTGCAATACTTTTTTTTTATTCATAGTAGTTATTATTCTTTGGAAACTTTTATTTACTTGTAGGCTTAGACCCTGTCTTTCTTCACTATAAGAACTTTGGTTCACTGACATATTCCAAGTACCTAAAATGAATGAATGAATAAATGGATGAATGGATGGCAGCTGGTGCCCCTTTCCAGACAGAAGAGCCCACCTGTGGCCCATTGGTGCTTAGTCTGGGCACTTGGGGAGTGAGTGGTTTGGATCTAGGTGTCCAAGGAAGTTTAACCCACAGCCTCCTCTGTTTTTTTTCCCTGTGTCCTAGGGGTCCTGAGAAGCAATGGCCACAGAAGCCCCTGTGAACTTAGTACCACCTGAACACAGCACTGCTGGCGACATAGCAAGTAACAGCTTCATTTGGCCAAACTCACTAAACATGCACGTCACCAGGCCCAAGTCCGCCAAGGGCCGGAAGCGGCCAAGTGTGCACAGACCCCAGGGCCCAGGGGAGTCTCCCCAGGTTCCTTCCTCTCCGCCCCCGGCCAAACCCTGTGAGTCTCCCAGCAGCCAGAGACCAGGAGCCTGTGCGCCCGCATCTCCACCCCTGGGGGCCGCCGAGGAGATCCCTGAGCTGCTGGCCCAGGTGCCCATCGGGACTTCCTCTTCTCTCAATAAATACCCGGTCCTTCCTTCCATCAACAGAAGGAAGCTAGAGGAGGGGGCCATGGACGCGGTAGCTAAAAAGGCCAGCTCACTGCGACTGAGCAGCATCCCGGCTCCTTACCCAGAGGAGGCCTGCACCACAAAGACAAGCAAAGAAGATTCCAGAGCTCGGGCCTGTGCCCCAGAAAGGAAGTTCACTGTCCGAACCAAAGGGCAGGGCCCCTCCAGAGCCAGAAACCTGGAGGAGCCGTCGGACCAAGAGCCGAGGCTGCTGCTCGCCGTCAGATCCCCGTCGGGCCAAAGGTTCGTTCGCCATTTCCGGCCAACCGATGACCTGCAGACAGTTGTGGCCGTGGCTGAGCAGAGGAACAAAGTAACCTACCGACGGTGCAGCATCGAGACAATGGAGGTGCCCCGGAGACGGTTTTCAGACCTCACCAAGTCTCTGCAGGAGTGCGGAATCCCCCACAAGTCAGTGCTGGGCATCTCCCAGGAAGACAGGGAGCGGTGGTCCTGAGCCTGCAGCACCCAGCTGGGGTCCCGGGTTTCTGAGCAAGGAGTGTGCTTGGGTGCCGAGGCCACCTGGGCAGCCTGGTTCCGAGAGCCACGTGAGCCTGCTGCAGCTGTGGTCCTTGATCTCCACCTCGTGTCCCCTGAGGCGCCCACACGTGGGCAGAGCACACCGGGAGGACCCCCTCCGGCTCTCTCCATCCCTGGAGCCACTGGCTGCAGCGGCCAAGGCTGTTCCTGAAGCAGCTGCGGCCAGGACTCCTCCCTCCAGAGCGTTGAGTCCTCCTAAAATGGCGGTTCTTTCTGGAGCACTGGCTGCCTTTCCAACAAACTCTGATTCTCCTGAAGCCAGTGGTTTGCCTTTCTGTATTTGATGCGGGATTAAACACTTCCCAGAGAGGGTTCTAGTCTGGTAAATAAGCAGGGCTTAGGAAATAGCTAGCTAACTGGCATTTGTATTCCTGGCATGTACCCTTAAGAAACAGTCTGTCGGCTCTTATCCTGAGAAGCAGCCCCTCTGCGGGGCGTGGGCAGGGGTTATCAGGGTTTCTTGGGGTTTCCTATTTGGGTAAGGAGGCACCAGAGGGAAAAGAATCCTCTGTAATTGAAAACCCAATAGATCAACGTTCCTGAAACGATCGTGGAGCTGGAAAGCGGGTTACTTCCACGTGCATGGATTAGCCAGTGGCTACTTTTTAATAGAGACTGACCAGGCTCATGACTTTCGATACCTCCTTTCTATGTGCAGAATTCCTCTAAAGCTGGAAACAGCCAGTATAATCTGATTTCCTGTGCTTTTTTTCAGTCATGGAATCTTTCACTTTTAAATGTGCAAACCTGCAGGTGTGTGCAAGTTTGTGCTAAGGGCCCAGTGGCTTACCTGGGTGGGATAAATCATTTTATTCCCCAGTTCCCAGGTCTCCCCCACTTCAATGGTGGACAGACCTTTGATGCAGTGGCAGCATGCCCTGTGGTCCTGTGCAGGAGAGGGCACCTGTGCTGAGACCATGGCACAGAGGTCATCTGACCATTCGCCCGAGCTGTCTCCAAAACCGTGAAGTCTTGTTTATCCAACTCTGAAGCGGGGACATGGACAGTTTGCCAAAGTTCTCTTGTATTGCGGGTTCAGTCAGACTCCCACGATTCATCTGGATCCCTTTACAGCCAAATCACCACCCAGGGTAGGGAACACTCAGACCTCTGGGCACTTTGTTCCTTCCGAACATGGCCGTCAGAAGGTCTAGAACAATGGTATGTTCCCCACTCCCTCCCCCAGGTACGCAGAGAAAGCAGGAACTGGGAGTTCTAGAAGCATATGAGTGTTTCTACCTCAGCAGCCAGGGCCTCTCATGCACAGATGAGGCCAGTGGCTGGAAACATGTCTTCTAGCTTGCTGACCTGCGGCAGTGGCTGTCGCCTGTCCTAGCTGCACCCCACACCTCCCAGGTCACTCAAGAATAGATTAGTGCTGAGTGTTTGCAAAACTTCTTAACTCCATCCTGGTTTGCTCAGCTGCACCTTTGAAGGTTCAGCTGGGCAGGGCCACACAGTTGGTCACGTCTTCCAAGTACTGGCCATGACAGGGGGCCTGGGGCTTGAGCCAGGAGCCCACAGCATACGCGCTTCCCCTCCCACCGGGTCACATCCTCTGATCTTGCAGGCTGGGGGAAGAGCGCCTGTAAACTCACACCCACTCTGTGGTAAGAATAAAATCCCACCCACCTGCAACTGGGTGATTTCTCCAGACATGGAAGCTTTAGGGAACTTGAGTGTAGCATGCTCGACAGAGCTAGAATCGTCTGCACTTAGGGGCTCACTGCTGCTCTGTAGCTTGGAATTTGAGGGTGGTGAGAAAACAAAACAAAGAACCCGGAGGCATGAAGCATAGAACTATTTGAGGATATTTTAGGATATGTGAATAAAGGTAGATTTTAGCCATCATAATAAACTCTTTTGGACAA
Organism: Graphiurus murinus; assembly: GCA_004027655.1. Lineage (NCBI taxonomy): Eukaryota > Metazoa > Chordata > Mammalia > Rodentia > Gliridae > Graphiurus > Graphiurus murinus. The sequence continues at coordinate 11,417 of PVLC010005801.1, read as the reverse complement.
AAGATGACGATGCTAACAATAAAAGCTGATTGTGTGAAATGATCTGTAGAGAAGGACGTCTTATCTTGGAGCCCAGCAGCCACCGCACACTTGTGGATAGAGGGGTGTGTTGAGTGCATCTTCGGTTTTCTCCCTGGGAAATCACTTTTTCTACTGAGAGAACCGAGTCTCCGTCCAAACACTTGAGGTGCCACCTCAGAAGCCCCAAGACTTCTGCTTCCGGCTTCCATTACAGCCCTCAGCCTATGTGTGTGGGAAGAGTGTCCTGAACCACTCCTGCACATCACCCCGACCACTGTGAGTTTGAGGGTTGGCAAGAACAGACCAGATCAGAATTCAGAGTTCTTGGAGGCTTTGCTTGTGGTGTTACAGTGAGGCACCCTGGCCTAAGGGCTCAGCCGGGCCCGGCACACTGCTCTTGGTGGCCCGAGACAGGCCAGCCTTGCCCATGTTGTGGTCACCGATCTTAGTCATTGAGGGCCTACCCTGTGCCACTCTGGATGACAGGCCTGGGCACCCTAGCGAGAAAGTATTAACACTAGACTCTGGAACCTACTTGAAGTCATTGGCCAGCTGTATCCATGAAGGACCTCAGAGTGGGGGTCACGCTATGTCATACTCTGTCTTCTCTCCGTGTCCCCCAAAGGTAACTCTCCCCCCACCTTTTCTGGTGATGACACTGAGAAGATTGCTCACTAGGGACATGAACTTTGCACAGAGAAAACCTATTATTATTAATAAGCACATTCCCTGATGAAGCCCAATAGGTAAATTAGTCTTGGCAGCGGGAAGAACAGCAGGAGAAGTAAGTGACTCATCATTTAGAATACGAAAAAAATTTGCACCAACAGATGGCAGGTGGTTTTGGCACCATATTCCTCGCCCTGAAAGAACCTGGGGACCCAGCCAAGAGCCACTGGGCCAGGGCAGTCCTGCCAAAGAGATGGCCTGTGAACGTGAATGTGGACCAGCAGTTACCCAAGAGCTGCCATATAAAATACATCATGAACAGAGAAATTAAGATGAACCTTGAGGAGCCGGGCGTGGTGGCGCACGCTTGTAATCCCAGCATTTGGGAGGCTGAGACTGGAGGATCCAGGTTTGCGGCCAGCCTCAGCTACCTAGTGAGGCAATCTGCAACTTAGTGAGACCTTGTTTCAAAATAAAGAATAAAAAATAGGGCTGGGGGTGTAGCTCGGAGGTAGAATGCCCCTGAGTTCAATCCCCAGTACCACACAGACACACACACACAAAAGTTGAGGCATGCCATTCCAATAATGACCTTAAGGGCAAGTGACAGGTGACCGACATCACACAAGTTGGCACTGGGGGAGCTGAGTTTGGCTTTTTTCATGCTCTTCTGGGGCATTTCAATGGGCTTCCATTGCCACAGCCACCCTGCCCCAAGGGGCAAAGAAGTTTCACAAAATAAGTCGAGACAAAGAGTACTTGGTTTCCTGTAGTTTGGGGCGTATTGTTAGGTGAGCCTCTTATATATGGTAAGAGGATCTGCTTTTCTACCTTCTAAATGGAATCTCAATGGAAACTAGATTATTTGGCTTCAGCATTGGTTTGGAAGTCATTCTGAGAATTAAGCAGAGACATCTGTTTTCTTAGTCTAAGGTGACACACTGTGGCGACATTAAGAGTTCCAGAGCCTATTTACCCTCACCCCAAAACCAGAACCAACCAGACTCCACCATGGAAGCAGGAAGGTCACAATCAGTGTGGAAGAGTTGGCAAACAAAGTGAAGCAGACTTTTAGTGACTCAGTTACTGACGGGCGAGACACTAACTCACATTATAGAGATAAAATGGGGTATTTTCTTTTTTGTCCACACTAGTGACGTGCTATTCTCCTTTCCTGTGACGTCCCTCTGTGTTCCTCTACACTGGGACGGTTCAGGAAGCAGCAGCTCTCCTGAACAGGCAATGCAGAAGAAAAGGAAGAAAAAAAAATCTCAGGAGGTATTTCTGGACACATTTAAATCCTCTTCCTAGAGACTGAATAACTGATGTGACAAATGCCAGCGGGTAAATTAAGCAAGCCTCGTTCAGCTCTGAGCTGGACGACCAGCTCCTGGAGGTAGACAGCTGCCAGGCAAGAGCTGATGGTGGCACGAGCCAGGGCGGTGACAACAGAAGTCATGAGGGGTGGCCAGATTCTGCACATACAACAGAAGTCATGAGGGGTGGCCAGATTCTGCACATACAACAGAAGTCATGAGGGGTGGCCAGATTCTGCACATACAATCTCTTTTCCTTAGGGAAGAGACAAGGAGGGGGAGAGGAAGAGGAGGAGGAAGAGGAGGAGGAGGAAGCAGCACCTGGGCATGGTAGTGCATGCCTGTAATCACAGTACTTTGGAAACTGAGACAGGAAGATCCAGGTTCAAGGCCAGCACAGTTACTTAGTAAGACTCTGTTTCAAAATAAAAAAGGGTTTGGGGTATACCTTGGAGGTTCAATGCACTGGTTTCAATCCCCAGTATGAGGGGAAACAGACAGAGACAGAAAAAGAAATATAATTGACAAGTCGGGATTTACTCAGTGGACTTGCATGACCAATATTGCCAATGTGGACAGTTCATACGGAAACAAATAAGTTAGGAACAGTGGCACACGCCTGTAATCCCAGTTCTTGGGAGGCCGAGACAGGAGGATCACAGGTTCGAGGACAACCTTAGCAACATAGTAAGGCTCTCAGCAACTTAGCAATACCCTGTTTCAAAATAAAGAATAAAACGGGGCTGGGGTGTTGCTCAGAGGTACAATTCTCTCCTTTGTTCAACCCCCCCCCCACACACACACACAAGCGAACAGACACGATAGCAACAAAACATATGTCAGGCAGACGGGAAAAAACTGTCCAGCCACAGCACTTGTCTGAAGGAAATATATGAAATGTTTGTGGACAAAGTATATGGAGAAATATCAAAGCTATTCATTGTGAAGAGATACAACTAAAGAGGTCATTGTTTCACTTAACGTTTAGGTCCAATCACCATTGAACTCTAGGGGTGTGAGCACTGACCCCGGTTGCTGGGTGAGACGGCCCTGCTCTAGGGAGATAGCACACCGCTGTCTACCGAGCTCCCCTCCTCCCTCCCTCCCTCCCTCCCTCCCCTGCCACCCTTTGTTCTACCTATTCAACTCTAGAAGCTGATTTGGGATGCATTTCTTCTTGGGAGGGCAAACAAGCCTCCGTCCATTGACCTAATTAATAAAGCTCCTAGTTCATAATTGCCATGCCCGCCTGTTCTTCACAACAAGGGGAGCTGTACGGTGCGGCCTTGGTCCTTCTGTGACCCTCTGAGAACTGCACCCCTCTGACTGTCCTTTCTGATGGGAGATGCTGGTATCATGGGTCCCACCTGCCTGGTCACCCAACCGCCAGCCTGGCTCTGCTTGAGCCCTACTCTACTGCTAGCAAGAAGCCCCTGCCACCCGCAGGCGACCCCCGGGGCCATGGTGGTGCCTCCCCTCTCCCCACCAGGAAGTACAGTCTGCAAATGGCTGCCCCCACCTCACCCCTGCATCCAGCCCTAGGATGCTGTGGGGATGTCAGGGTACCATGTCCTGAAGCCTCGGGGTCTGGGCCTTCCTGGGCGAAGCTCACGGCCTCAGCTTTCACCTCTTCTCTTAACAGAGTCCCTGGCAGGCCTTCATCAAGTCCAAGCCACCTGTAACACATCAATCCAAGGCATCTCTATTAAGTACCTATGTGCCAGGCGCGTGTTAGAGTCATCAGTGAACACAACAGTCCCTGCTCCCTCCCCCCATTATGGAAGTCCCATTTCCTGGAGGGGAGAGAGGAAGGAAGCAATATACATGATTTATAATGTAGACTGGTAGAGGGCACAGACAGTGCAAGAAAACAAAGCAAAGCGGGCGCCGGGGGCCTGGAGAGCCTGGGCAGGGGCGCCTCACGGAGGCTGGGCTCACGTGTGGGTAAGGAGCGCGTGGAGGAGGAGGCAGAAGGCGTGCAAAGGTCCCCAGGAAGGGGACCATCTAACCTCTTGCGGGAAGGTCAGCACCCAGTGTGGCTGGAGTGACAGAGGGGGAGATTTGTCACAGGGGAAGAGACAGGCATTGTCACTGTGGGTGACATGTAAAGCCATTGCAGGGTGCTGAGCAGAGAGGTCACAGCTGGTGTGTGTGTGTGTGTGTGTGTGTGTGTGTGTGTGTGTGTGTGTGTGTTCAAGCCAGCTCTCTGGCTGCATGAGGAGAACAGGCCCAGGGCAGGAGGTGGAGCAGGTAGAAGCCATCAGCCCGCTCCAGACCAGAGACCAGAACCGGATGGTGGCCGCAGATGTCACAAGAAGTGGCCAGTTTCTGGGAATATAATCTATTTACTTAAACAAAAGTGATAATTTTATTGTGAAAATTATTAAAGTCAGCCGACATGGTGGTGCACACTTGTAATCTCAGGACTTGGGAGGCTGAGACAGGAGGCAGGTTCAAAGCTAGCCTTAGCAACTTAGCAAGACCATCTGTAACTTAGTGAGACCCTGTTTCAAAATTTTAAAAAATAATAATAAAAAGGGCTGGGGATGTAGCTCAGAGGTAGAATGCCCCTGGGTTCAATTCCCAGCACCAAAATAAATACATAAATAAATAAGACTTGATTCATTAAAATCCATCCTGCATATAGTTCAATTCCATATATATTTTTAAAAATATGGTGCTGCATATAAATAAGAATAGTAAAAAGAAAGAAATTTCTCTCTGAGGCCCCCACAATCTCCACTTTCCTTGGCCTTCATCAGAATAAAGTGATCCAGGTAACGACGATAAGGAAACTGCACCTTCAGCTTTTCATTTTAGTATTAACCAAGGATATACACCTTTTAAAAAGTTTAGTTTCTATTTTCAATCACCTAAATTCAGGAAAATTACAAAGAGCAGTAGCCCCAAAGCAGAAGACGCTGCAACAAGACTGGATGTGTTTTGCTCTACAACCCTTTGAAGAGCAAAGCACAGTGTTTACAATTTTTCATATAATTTGACCTAAGGATCCTATTCCCAGACATTTTGTCCTAAGGAAATTATTCCAAAAAAATTGCCAAAGTCTACATAAATGAAGATTTTTAGCAAGGACTTCTACAGGAAAAAAACTGGAAACATGTTGATGTTCCAGAAAAGGGAAAAGGGAAACAGTTGAATAATTACAGGACATTGACATGTTGAAATATTACTCAATCTTAAGATAATTATGAAGACTGTGGAAATACAGAAAAAGAATATAAAACTGTGTTTGCTAAGATTACAAATGTTCAAAATATGCCTGTGGGCCTATTGGCAAGAAAGTAATGTGTGACATAAATTTAATCTCTAAGGATAAAGAAATGCATGCCAAAATATTACCAACGGTTATCTCTAACTAAAAGGATTGTGGATAGTTTTATTTCCCTCTTCAATTTTCTCTATTTTTTCTAAGTGTTGCATTAAAACAACAACATGTGTTTTGTTTCAGGGGAGGAATGAAATGGATTCTGTATGAATGAGCCTTTTCTGCCTGGAACAATAATGTAAGATGATGATGATGATGTATATTAGGAGTTAGTATTGACTTTAATACTGTTTTTTTTTTTTTTTTTTTTTTTTTTGGTGGAACCAGGGATTGAACTCAGGGGACCCCAGCCCTATTTCATTTTTTAAAATTTTGAAACAGGGTATCACTAAGTTGCTGAGAGTCTCTCTAAGTTGCTGAGGCTGGTCTTAAACCTGCGATCCTCCTATCTCAGCCTCCCAAGTACTGGGATTACAGGCACGCACCACCACACCTGGCTGAATCAAATCTTATTTACATGCATATCTTTTCATTGGGCCAACAAACTGAACACGTACATACACCAGGCATGGAGCATGATGATGAATCAGACTGGCCTCTGCACTCAAGGAATTTCTAATCTACTGGGAAAAGCCATGTGAATAAAAAATTGGCTTAGAGGGTAAATATATAGTCCTTCATATCATTTAACAACAGTCTAAAACTAACCAAGCACAAAGGGACAGAAAATACTCTTATGCACCTACAATAAACAGTCTCTGGGAGGATATCTGCCTGCCCAACTTTACAGGAGCCTGGTCAACGCCGTTAACATTCAGTCTGAGGGTCGTGATTAATGAGCACCTGTCTTCTGATGCTTTTTAATTTGAATTTTTGAAAAGAGTGTAGAGGAGATGTGAGAGCCAAATGGAGGCAAAGGGCAATCAGGGAGCGTCGGAATCCAGTCCACTCTACAGAGAGTATTTGCACCCAGCGTCATTTATACTGGAGAAGGACTACTGGGAGACATTCCTGGGGCTTCCTGAAAATGGACTTGATCCCAGCAGGTTCAAGGCCAGCCTCAGCAACTTAACAAGATGCCCAGGAACTTAACAAGACCGTGTTTCAAATAAAAAATAAAAAGGGATGGGGGTGTAGCTCAGAGGCAGAATGCCCCTGGGTTCAATCCTCAGTATGACTAGGAAAACAAAACAAAACAAAACAAAACAAAAAAACTACACAGCTCAAATCACTTCCCACCAGGCTGGCCAGCCACGGTGTCTGGTATCAGCCTGTCTAGATTTCTCAGTCCCATCCTCTAAAAAGTCCAAGGTCTAAGCTACAGACACTGTTCAAGAGAGAACGAGTCAATATATACACATACAGTCAGCCCAAGACGCTGTCCTTCATCTTCAGGAAGAGGGACTGGAAGATGAGTGTGTAAAGTATGTGTGTGTGTGGGGGGGGTGCAGCTGGTGTGCAAAAGCTAAGCTGCAAGCATGCGGGGAAATGCAGACCCTGGTCAACAAATCCCAGATGACTTGGTTCCTACCGTAGGGACAGGAACCTTGGACTCAGCAAAGCAAAAATGCCTCCCCAATGGCTTCCGAATTCTAAGATGGTGTCCAATAGGTGAAAGTTTGAGTAGGAGACTTGAAAAGGGGATCTTAAAATCCAAAAGGCTCTGGAATTTTTTAAAAAAGATCAACCCCAGATCTGAATTCAAGTCTCTGCAGGTGGACCCTGGGGACCACTCTTCTAGAAACTTTCCAGGGAATGCTAAGAATGAGCCAGGCTGGACTAGGTCAATTCAACGTCCATTCCAGGAGCTAAGGCCTATGGTTCTCCTGATATCACCAGGGAAGACCCTCGACTGGCCTCCAGACCTGCCCAGGGCTTCCTCCTCAGTGCCCCAGCTCTGTGTGAGGAGGCCCCTGCAGGTTCAGCTTCAGCCCAGCCTTCCCTGATACTCTTTCTCTCTCTCTCCTTGGGTTTCCCCAGTTCATTATAGTCAGGTCAGAGGGTACATGGAGCCTAGTGGGTGATGCAAGTAACCACAGGTAGTAAAAACAAAAGATGCGACTGCACCAGAACAAGTCAAAATGGGGCAGTCTGACCCAGCCTAGGGAGCAGCTGCAGGAGCAGAAACACTCCAACCCTGACCACGGAGGTCAGCCCCACCAAGTGTGAGCAACCGAGTCTGGCTGTTCCCAAGACCAGGCACTACCCCTCCCCTGCTCTCCCTGGCCCCCTCTCCTGCTCTCCCTGCTATAAAAATTTTCTTGCTTCCCCTAACACTGCTGCTCTCCTGCATGAGACAGCCCCGCAGCTTCCCTTTAATAAACTTTCCGATTGGACCCGCCTCCGGGGTCTTTTATCTCTTGGGTCGCACCGATCACCTTACAATTATCTCCCCCAAGTTTTTATAAAAGAAACACTCTTAGGTGGAGTGGAGAGAGCATAGGCTTCGGAACCCAAAGCCCCATGCTCTTCATCCGGATGGGTCCTACTTTTTCCCAGCCTCAATATTCCTACCCGAAGTGGAAACAATGGCTTCACACAGGGCTATTGTGAAGAATCAGGTGAAATAATACGTATGGAGGGTGTTTTGACACCTGTAAAAATATGTGCAAATGCTAATCGTTAATTTTAGTAAGGACCTGTCTTACTTATATTGTTGTCATTTCTCTCTTCCCTTGTTCGACTGACATTTACTGAGCACCTGCTTTGTGCCAGGCACTGAAGGTACAGAAGGAAGCTGTGCTCACTCGCCTCAAGGAGCTCCCCGGCCCACAGGAAACGGTAACCTTTATCATGAGATTAGCACAACAGGCCATCCTGCTCACGGATGCATCTCCAGGGCTTCAGACCATGCCTGGCACATAACAGGTACGTAGGACCAGTGAACACATTAAAGCGTATTATGGAATCACAAATTGAGGACGGGGAGCATTTAAAGCAACACGGGAGCTGAAGTGTGACGGGCCAGGAGAGAACCAGCCAGAAGAAAGAGCAAGGCCCAAAATCTAGTGTACTGCTGGCCTCTTCCACGAGGCTTTGAGACCCTGCAATGCTAGCCTATGATGAATTCATCGCCATGTCCTCCTGGTGCCCAGGAATGGGTTCTGCATTTAGGGACTCACCTCCACAAAATGAAACTGTTAAAGATCCTGCCTTATTTAGGAAAAAAAAAAAAAAACCCAGCTTGGCATCATGGCATAAAACTAACTGAGGTCATTTGGGTCAGCCAAGCCCTTCGGCCAGTTCACAGTGACGTGGCTCACAACGATGCCCTCCCCAAAGATCCTGGCATGATTGCGAGCTCCTGCAGGGTTCTGGGTAGAGCTGGCAAACACAGATTAATTCAGTCCATCTGCTGTGCTTTTTACCCACCTATTTCAGAGCAGGTCTCTCATTACCCTAATAAAGATAATACATTCTTTGCAGCGGGGGACCGTGTCGACAGGTAGGTTCTGGTTCTCTACACACATTTTCACAGGAGCAGGAGCTGTCTCAGTAATTGGTGAGCAGTCATTGGCCCTTGCTCAGGTGCCTTTCAGAGACCACTTCTCTGAATGAAAACACGATGCCTAGGCCTGGGGCACAGCTACGACCCTATAGTCCCTGAGTAACTACATTTCGAAGGTCCTGCTGTGAGCTCTGTCCTTGGATCTAACCAAGAGAATCGAGGCCTTGTGACCAGAACACTTTACACATTCCCTGTCTGGAGACAGAGGCCAGGCATTCTCTGGGGACCAGTTCAACTCCATGACCCCACCGCCCACTGGGGGCTGAGTTCCTGTTGCCTGTAACCGGAGGTTTGCTACATACAAGCAGTATTGCAGAGCCACGAGCCTCAACAGGCTTTTAACTGCAAAATACTCAACTATGAGGGTCAACAATTGCCATGGAGCCCTCCGACATGGCCAGCTCCCCAGCCTGCATGGGACTCGGTTTTTTACCTGGGGCCAGGTGAGCAAGTGGGCTCACAGCCTGCCTGACCCAGCACCAGACCCCTTGGCATTTGGAGAGCACGTCTTCCCTCGTTCAGTGCTTTGCCTGTGCACAAGTTGCTGCTGTGTCCGGGTAGGGTGGTTGCACGAGTGGGTGTGTGGCGAGGCTGCTGTACAAGTCAAATGGCATTTTCCCTGCTTAAAGGAGATCACAGAACTGGGGAAATGTTTGGTTCAAAACTTACCCAAAACGACCTGCTTACTGCACCTGCTTGCTACGCCCTCCTCTTTTCCTCCTCCAACTACTGCTCAAACTCTACCCCCATTAAGCTGCCTTTACTTTGCTTATTTTTAAATTATTACCAGAACTTATTTTCTTTGTAGATGTATTTATTTATCAGCTATTTCCCCCATCTCTACATAAGGCCCATGAGAGCAGGGATCTTGCCTGTCTGTATCCACCACCCAGTGCTTTGGCTGGTAAACGTATGTTAAATGAGTAAAGAAATGGCCTATGGACTTGAGAGCACAGCCCTGGTGCGCTGGGTTTTAGCCTCTTGAACTTGGCAGCCTCAAAATACATTATCTAAAAAAGAAGGAGAAGAAGAGGAGGAGGAGGAGGAGGAAGAGGAGGAGGAGGAGGAAGAAGAAAATACATTATCTAAGAGGAAGTGGAATCGCTGGGTGTCTGGGAGTATCTTCTCTAAGCCAGGGCTGCGGACTTGACCTCAACCCCTGGAGGACAGCCTGAGCCATGAAGTTATTTAAGTTGCAGATGTGAAATGCTCTTTCTGCAGCGGGGTGTGTGTGTGTGTGTGTGTGTGTGTGTGTGTGTGTGTGTGTGAAGTGCCTGCCCTCCGGGGCCCCACCACCAGCGCTTCATCCCAGGTCTCCACCGGCTGCCCAAGCCACCTGGGCAACTTCGCTCACCTCCTGGTGTTTAAAATGAGAGCTGGGTATTTTACCTCCCAGTGCTCATGGAGCACTGAGAATCTAATGGGCCCCTGGAAAGCATTACAGTCACCGCTCTGCCATCAAACCCGAACGAAGTGTTCACTCTACTTTGAAAACAGAGAGGCGAGGACAATGGATGGAGGCACTGGTGACATGCTTACTTACCCACAGGCTTTGAGTGAAAGGTGCTCCGGGGCCTGATGGTTGGCAGGCGGGCCAGCGCGGGCTCGTCATCTGATCACAACCAGCACAGCCCTGTGCCTGCACTGTTTTCCCTCTCTCAAAGTGTCCCTTCCCATGTCCCAGCTTCCTGCCACCTGGGCCCTCCACCGTGCCGCCTGGTGTGCTTCCTGGAAGAGGTCAGCCATGTTCACCAGCCCATTTCCCTCCAGGATTTAATAAAATGGAACCACGCACCAGGGCTCCAAAAGGTGCTGCCAGAGGCCACCTGGGCTCTGCAAACAACCACTGCCCGCAGACAGGAGGAGAGACTGCAGCGCCCAGCCAAGGCGCATCCTGGGGAGAACCGTCAGCAAGCAGTAGGAAGAAGAGGAAAGGGGCTAGGTTTTGCTGCCCCAGTGCTCTCCCCTGTCTGGCCTGATTGTCTCTTCCTGACAAAGCTGCAGAATGTCCTCAGCGGGCACCAGGGGAAGTTTGCAGTTTCCTCTGTAGGAACTGGGCTGACTTTCCAGCTGAAATGAGGAAAGGACGAGAGAATGGAAGTAACAGTTTGGGGTCTCCACTTGGAACTCAGGTAGAAGCTCTTTTTACCTCGTACTTCCAAGTTATAAACAATGAATGGAGTCAGAGAGGGAAAGTGACTTTGCCAAGGGCACACAGTTGCTCACAGAGGGGTGGGGCGCACACAGGGAGCCTCGAGTGCCAAGCCCGCTCAGAGGCAGCGGCTAAGGGTAAAGAGGGGCATTTTATTTATTTATTTATTTATTTTAATTTTTTTAATTGGTGCATTGTAATCATACATCTTTGTTAGGTATAAGCTGGTAAAGGCATACATGCACACATTTCTCTTTTAACCCTTCCCCAAACCCCACCCCACTCCCTCACCTTCCTTCCTTCTCAGGTTCAGCTTAGTGATTGATTTTGATATGTTTGTAAAAGTACATCGTGTTGATGAGGTAGCCTAGGAAGCGGAAATTTAGGTAGGATGGTAATGGGAGGATGCAGAAAAATATAGTTTTTAAAATATAGTTTTTTTTTTTTTTTTTTTTTTTTTTTTAA
>PVLC010005800.1:54567-73878 GCA_004027655.1 Graphiurus murinus | reverse complement strand
GAGGAGGAGGAGGAGGAGGAGGAGGAGGAATTTCCTGTGTATGAGGTGCAAGACTGGGCTTTGCCTCACGGGGTCGCTGGTCTTCCATTCTTAGAACATCGCACCAGGACGCTTGTGCTGTAGAATTCCCTTAGTCTTTACAAAACGTTCCTGAACTTGTGGTTCAACTCAGCTTTTATTAAATTCAGTGTTAAACAATTACAAATGTTTTTCATGAAAGCTAGGAAACCAACTCAGAAATTATTATCTCTCTGTTGAGAAGAAATGACAAGATATCTTATGAATATTTAGAATTATTTTATTTCATACTGCAAAATATGCAAAATGAGTAATTATAAAAAGCAAATTTCAATATAGACTTTTTTTTTCAGGACTAGAGATTGGACTCAGGGCATTCTACCTCCGAGCTACATCCCCGGCCCTATTTTTTATTTTTATTTATTTATTTATTATTTATTTTTGTCGTACTGGGGATTGAACCCAGGTGCATTTACCTCCGAGCTACACTCGCTCCCAGCCCTATTTTTTATTTCTTATTTTGAAATAAGTTCTCACTAAGAAATAAGTCTCACTAAGTAGCTGAGGCTGGCGGCAAACCTGCGATCCTCCTGTCTCAGTCTCCCAAGTATTGGGATTACAAGCGTGCACCACCCCACCTGGCCTGAATATAGACATTTTTGAGTGGATATGTGTAGGAAATCATTGTAAGTACCATCTTTTGTTTACTAAAGACCCCAAAAATATCACTCATGCCAGCATTGCTGATATAAAAGATAAAATATCTAGAATCTAGGCTTGTGTGTGTGTGTTGGGGGGAGGGTATTTGGGGTCATACCCAGTTCCTTGTGCATACTAGGCAAGTGCTCTACCACTGAGTACATCCCCAGCCTGAATTTGGGCTTTTTCAGCAACTCACCCAACATCACATAGCTATTCAAAGATTTCAGATTTAAAACTAGACTTTGAAACTGACCCTACCAAGTAGCTGTTGCTACTTCAAGACACTTTTTCCTTTTCATCTCTATGCTTCTTTGAACTTTAAATAAGCTGGGCGTGGTGGCACAGGCTTGTAATCCCAGTTCTTGGGAGGCTGAGACTGGAGGATCCAGGTTCACGGCCAGCCTCAGCTACTTAGTGAGGCCCTCTGCAACTTAGTGAGACCCTGGTTCAAAATAAAAAATTATAATATAGGACTGGGGGTATAGCTCAGAGGTAGAATGCCCCTGGGTTCAATCCCCAGTACCGCAAAAAAATATTAAAAAATAATAATTTTAATTATATATGTACTATAATCTGTGTATATACTATATATGTATTTATACACTTATATATGTATATATTCCCCCCTCATTTTTCTGATACAAATGGTAACTCACAATGTGCTAGTGAGTTTTAAAAAGCATTATCTTTGCAAACTAAAACCACTTACTCTTGGAAATTTTTATTTAAAATTTTTTAGAAAATAATTTACACAAGCTAGAAACTGAAACAACATAAAAGAGAGAAAAGAAAATCTTCCTCCCAGTTTCTAAGTAGCCTTCCAGAGATAGTCTTTTCAAATAATAGAACATATTTATATCCTTTCCCTCCACTGCCATCATTTTTCTTGGTTTGTCTATATAAGCAGCAACATACAGAACACATTTTTTTAAATCTAACTTTCACTTTAACCACATTGTCTTAGAGATCATTCCATGACAACATGCATGATTCTATCTTATTCATTTTTAAAATCAAAACATATATACACTATATTTTACCAGTTCTCTATACATGGACATCTACATTGTTACTAGTCTTTTGTTATTGCAAGGAATGATGCAATGACTATCTTTTTCTGTGTGCATATGTGAGCAGTTTTATGTAAGATGAATTCAAAGAAATGGAATTGCTGGGTCATGTATATATGCATTTATTATTGTAATGGTCGTTGCCAAATAACACAGGAGTTATACAATTTGTATTCCTCTGATACTACGCATGTTTTTCTCTCTAAACCTCACCAACACAGAACTTTACAAAGTTCTGCCAAGAGGGAGCTTTTATGTACTATGAGATACTCAGGGAAAATCTCTCATCACTGTGTTCACCATCAGTGGTACCCAGATTCAAGAGTATATTTCTGGGACCCTCTACTCACATTGAAAGAAGACAAACAGCCAGGTGTAGTGATGCATGCTCGTAATCCCACTACCTGAAAGACTGAAACAGTCCGGAGGATTGCAGGTTCGCAGCCAGCCTCAGTAATTCAGCAAGGCCCTCAGCAACTTAGCAAGATCCTGTTTCAAATTTATTTATTTATTTATTTATTTATTTATTTATTTATTTATTTATTTATTTATTTATTTATTTTGCGGTACTGGGGATTGAACTCATGGGCATTCTACCTCCGAGCTATACCCTCAGCCCTATTTTTTATTCTTTATTTTGAAACCGGGTCTCACTAGGTTGCGGAGAGCCTCACTAGGTAGCTGAGGCTGACCTCGAACCCGAATCCTCCGGACTCAGCCTCCCGAATGCTGGGATTACAAGCGTGTGCCACCATGCCCGGCCCTGTTTCAAATTTAAAACAATAAAATAAAATAGAGCTGGAGGTGTGAAGCACAAATCCGGGGTGCCCCACCAAAGAACATACATGTCACACAGAGCACTGTAATATAGAAATAATAAGAAAGAGATTTTATTACTAATCTGGGTCAGGGTTGAGTCTAACCCAGATTAGGGTTCCGCCTAAATATAAAGGTGCCGTGGCCACAGAACCCAGAACCTAGATTCATTCAGTCTTATATAGAGGTGTACAGAGGCAGGGAAACTTTTTGCGCGTGCGGGAAAGGTAACACAGAGAAGGCATAGGGATTGGTGGAGCCCTGTTACCGGAAGGGAGGGGGCTATCTCGTTTCCGGAAGGGGGGAGCTGTTCCAGAAGGGAGGGGGCTGTCCTTTTTCGGGAAAGGAGGGGGCTGTCAATGCCCTATATTCCCCCCTTTTTCTTTTGTTTATATGAGGAATCCTCCTCATATACTATATACAGGATTGGGCAAGGTTTGATACTGTTGTCCGAGGACCGTGAGTTGCACTGTAGTATGCAAGGCCCAAATGTAAATATGAGTATGAGAATAATCAGCGGCCCTAATACCAAAGTCCACAAAGACGATGTCAACAAAGTGCAGCACGACCTCCGAGCCATCTGTGTGAGCTTCAAGGAGTTCTCAGGGTTGACTGTCACTGCCCACTCCTCTTGGACTCTCTCAATGTCCTCTCTGGGAGTGATGCACTCAGAGTCCTATGCCATCCATCTTTAGGGCAGTTGGGGTAACAAGGACAACCACGTAAGGCCCTTTCCATTTAGCCTCTAACATCTTATGGTGATGCTGCTTGACCCAGACCCAATCTCCAGGTTTTACATCCTGTGGGCCCCTGTAAGGAATTTAGAATCAGCTTTCACTGCAGGATGGGGGCAGAGAACCAAACATGATTTCAAAAGGGGTTAAATTAAGCATGTAGGGCATACTTCTGGTCCTGTATAAAGCATAGGGAAGGAGCGTGACCCAGTCTCCACCAGTTTCTATTGCCAATTTAGTTACAGTCTCCTTTAAGGTTCTATTCATCCTTTCTACCTGTCCAGAACTCTGGGGGTCATATTCACAATGCAATTTCCAATTAGTCCCCAGAGCTTAGGAAAGCCCTTGTATAACTTTACTTACAAGGAACTCCATATCTAGGTATTACTTCTTTTAACAATTTCTTTGGTACTATAATAGCCATCTCCCTCTTAGTAGGGAAGGCTTTCATCCACCCCAAAAAGGTATTCACCATAATTAGTAAATACTTATACCCATACTTGCCTGGCTTTACTTCTGTATAATCTGTTTCCCAGAACTGTCCCGGCCTCCACCCTCTCTCCCTTGTACCTTTATGTTGCTTAGGCTTTTTCCCTGGTCACATGACCTGGCAGGCACAGCAGTCCTCAATTATCTCCTGGACCATCCGTCACTGGTGCCAGAACTGTGAGCCAACTGTTTCAAGTAAAGAGAGGAGCTCCTTTCCTCCAAGATGGGTAGACCAGTAAAGTTGTTGGATTATGTGTTTTCCCAAATCCTCAGGGAGAATCCAATTGCCTTCAATGTCCATGTACCATCCATTATGGCCTGACTTTGCTTTTAACTTTTCCTGCATCCAAGCAACCTCTTCCTGGGAATACTTGGGCGAGGATGGCATGGGATTTGCCCCTGGCACGGGCAGTTGTGCAGTCATAACATAGGGGATTTTAAAATTTTCTGTTGCCATAGTAGCTATCCATGCTGCTTCATTGGCCGCCCGGTTGCCTCTTGCCTCTGGGCTATCCCCTTTTTGATGGCCTGGGATACGGATCACAGCTACCGCTTTTGGCTTCTGTACCACCGCCAAGAGGTTCAATATCTCTAACTCATTCCTGATTTCTTTTCCTTCTGCTGTCATGAAACCCCATTCTCGATACAATGCCCCATGTACATGTACGAAGGCATAGCGACTATCAGTGTAATAGTCAGTCACTTATTTTCAGCCCGCTTCAAGGCCTGAGTTAATGCAATTAACTCCTCCCTCTGTGCTGAGGTGCCCTTCGCTAGGCTGTCGGCCCATATTACCTTGCCCTTGTTGTCCACCACTGTTGCCCCAGCATACCTTTGTCCAGTTTGCATACAACTGCTCCCATCCGTGAACCATACGCAATCACTCTGGTTCAGGGGCTGGTCTCTTAAGTCCCTTTGGACTGAAGTCACTTCTGCCAAGACTTCAATACAGTCATGCACCGGAGCCTCAGCCTCCAGGATGGGCAGTAAAATAGCTGGATTTAAAGTGACAGGGTTCTGAAAGAGTATTCGGGGAATATCTAGCAGGAGTCCTTTGGTAATGGGCCAGCCCGGCATTGGTTATCCACCAGTTTGGGGGCTGCTTTAGAATCCCCTCAATGGCATGTGGGGTAGTTATGGTTCATCCTTAACCAATAAGGCAGTGGCTGCTATCATTCGGAGGCATGGAGGTCATCCTGCTGCTACTGGATCCAGTTTTTTGATAGGTAGGCTACCAGTCATTTCCAAGTCCCAGGGTCTGAACCAGTATCCCCTTTGCTATTCCCTTTTTCTCATCGATATAACAGAAAGGGCTTTGAGGGGTCTGGTAAGGTTAGGGTGGGTGCCTCCTGCATAGTTTTTTTGGAGTTAGTGAAATGCACCCTCCATTTTGGGGGTCCATGTCCAGTTTTTATCTCCTCTACTCCCCTGGTAAAAAGGTTTTACTGTTTCTGTGAAATTTGGGATCCATAGTCTGCAGCAGCCCACTGATCCCAGGAACTCTCTTTCTTTTCTTGGGCTGGTGGGTACTGGGATCTTTATGACGGTTGCCTTCCTTGCTTCTGTGAGCCATCTGAGGCCTCCTTTTAGTTTATAACCCAGGTAGGTAACTTCTTTCTGGCATATTTGGGTCTTCTTTGCACTAGCCTAGTATCCTAGCAATCTTTGGGCACTCTCGGGTCCAGTGTCCTTTCTCTCTGCAATATACACACTGGTCCTTTTCTAACCAGCGCAGTCTTCTGTTGTCCTGTCAGTCCCTGCTCTGCCTGCCTCTCTTGTCCTTGTACCCCCTTTGCCCTGTGAAAAATATCCTAGCCAATTCCCTATCTTCCAGTCTCATGTGCTCCTGTCTCTCCTCAGGGGTTTCCCTAGTGTTGTATACCTTTTTTGATAGCCAGAGCAGGTCTGGAATAGTTTGGTCCCAAATCTATCAGCTTCTGAAGTTTTCTCCTGATATCTGGGGCTGCCTGATTTACAAAGGCTAAAATCACGGTTGCCTTTGTGGGATCCATAGGGGTGTAAAGGAATTGAGAATCTTTCTAAAAAGACTGCGGGGCTCTCATTGGGTTCCTGTTTAACTGCATATACCTTGACCAAATTGGTTGGCTTTGTAGCCGCTGCACAGAGACCGGCCATTAGAACCTGGCGGCACACTCAGAGATACTCCCTACCTTCAGCTTTGTCAAAGTCCCAATTGGGCGAGTCAGGGGAAAGGTCCCATCGATGAGATTCAGCTGGATGGTCGGTCTTCCGTCATCTTCCAGCACCAGCCTCCTGGCTTCAGTCAGAATCCTCTGAGAGATAATGTTGGGATCCAAAGTCCCCTCTGGGGCTATCCCACATTGATACTTAGGAGACATAAATATATTTAACTCATAAAGAAGCCAATGTAATTAATACAATACATAAGTTAATAATTTTTTAACTTAATCTTAACATAATAGAACACTTAAAGCAAACAGATATAGACCAGATCTTAGTGATGGATTTTTAACTGTACTAAAACATAGATGGCAGAAGTTTTAGTAACTCAAGGTATTAATACAATACACATTGCATAGAGAGATCACTTATTAGTTAGCTTGCATGTATATAAAGCCCATATACCTTCTACCTTTGCAAGCTCTCATAGAACATTTAGATGAGCCTAGATACATAGCGTATTTAGTTCTCAGATATACACACATCTATGGTCACATATACAGGGTGTCAAATATAGTAACCCAAACTTAGAGCTGTTCATCTATCCTGAGCTACAAAGTAGTCATTAAACACATATAAAATACAGACCTTGCTAAGATGCAACTTGCTAGGTAATCAAAATAGTAAAAATAAGAAATTATTTTGCCAAGGCACAACCTTTAAGCTAATCCTTAGTAAATATTAAGGACACAAAACAGTATTGTTTTAAATCTAAAGGACATAGGAAATCATAATTTAGTCATTTAAAATTTTTGCAATATGAAATTCTTTTCCATATGAAAGTATTTCCCCTCTTTGAATACCTCCTTAAATCTATGGATATCTCTTATTATTTGACATTTTTTATGTCTCAACACAAAGGTCTTTTAACTTTATACAATTAAAAAAATCCTTACATTTAAAACAATCCTCAAGCCAGGCATGGTGGCGCATGCTTGTAATCCCAGCATTTGGGAGGCTGAGACCAGAGGATCCGGGTTCAAGGCCAGCCTCAGCTACCTAGTGAGGCACTCCACAACTTAGTGAGACCAGGTTTCAAAATAAAGAATAAAAAATAGGGCTGGGGGTGTAGCTCGGAGGTAGAATGCCCCTGAGTTCAATCCCCAGTACCGCAAAAAAAAAAAAAAAAAAAAAAAAAAAAAAAAAAAAAAAAAAAAAAAAAAAAAAAAAAAAAAAAAAAAATCCTCACACTAAAACAATCCCTCTAACAGATTTTAATTTAGATAAATTCTTTTAGGTAAGATATAACACCTAGCACTTTGTTAAACTGCTCCTATATAAAACCACATTTACTCGGCTCAAATATATTGTCTTTTACTCATCTTAAGCCAATTTTTATATTTAACAATTGATTTTTAGCATTTAACTTACTTATAGAGATACATCATCTATAAAAATTTTACCCATTTTAATAGCCAGCCAGCACTTTAAGTCACTACTTTAACAAGTAAAAGATCCTAAAAATAAACAATGAGCATTGTAGTTTGAATATCAAATAGGAATTGACACATAATCCTAATTGTTTAACCTGGAAAGAAAAAATTGTTAACTTTTAATAAGCTTAAAAAAAAACTTATTTGTTGAAGACAAATCACATGAACTAAAAGGTATTTGGATCCATTTTTTTTTTTAACTTGATGAACACTCTTTATAAGCTAATTTTGGTATCATGTGGACAATAGACAACACACTTATGGGTACAAACATATCTCATAGCTTTAGCTTGCCAGGCATTGAATTTCCCAAAGTTAAAAATACAAACTATCACAGATTCCTGTAGTAGATTATGGAATAGAAGACACAAACATGAAAGCCTTCTCAAAGAAAAAGCCTCCGTCTTCTAATTTACATTAGGGCCAGGAAAGGTAACAAAAACTATTCTTATTTTTAAACTTTTGCCATTTACTTATTTTCTTTAAATGTTAATTACTCTCATAGGAAGGAAACAATCAACCTGCTTTAGTTAAAGCAAAAATCCAAAGAGTGCCCCCCCACTACCACGTGGTCAGCCAGTACCCACGTGGTCGGCCATCTTATCTAGAGCAAACATTTGCATCAAAAAGTCTTAATTACAAGCATGGAGGGGAACAATCAACCTGCTTTAGTTAAAGCAAAAACCCAAGAGTGCCCCCCCAGCACCACGTGGTCAGCCAGTACTCACGTGTTTGGCCATCTTAGCAAGAGCAATGAGGCAAAAAACTAAACAAGTTAGAGCAGACATTTATAGCAAAAAGAGACCGGCCATTAAAATGCATTGGGTCTGAACGCTCCTCTCTTAGTGCCTTTAGGCACTCATTTTTAAAGGAGATTGAGGTCAGCCCGAGGGAAGAAGAGCAAAAGGAAGTGGGAGAAAAGGCAAGAGAGAGAGCGAAAATCTGCTGAATCTATGTCCCATTGCTGGCAGCTGGCTTCCCTAAACCCAACATGGGTTTTGCTCGCTTGTTCTCGCCCCGTTTCTGGACCGAACGGCCTTCCGAAGCAGCCCACAAGCCACCGAAAAAAGTAAAACTTACACTGCCGATTTGAGTGGGCCTAGTCCCCGACTCCCAATGGCTCCTCCGGGCCCGGCGCCACAAAGACAGCCTCATCAAGCCAAGATCGAAAGTTGGCCATTCTGCAGAGCAAATAGTGATTAACGTACCTTTTTTTACCTTCAGTGAAAGATTATATGCCTGAGTTCTGAAATCAGAAAAGTGGTCAATCATTATAGACAAGGGAGTTGAAGAAGTCTGTCCCATTATGCAGAAGTAGAGAACACCTGCAAGTCCAAAACTGAAACCGAACATTAACAATACCACGTGGTCAGGGGAGGACAGACAAACACTGAACAGAGATAGGCCTTTTTATGCTGTGAGCTTTCTTTTTAAATTTCCTATGAGAGATCTACGACACTGTGCGCACCATGCCAAAGAATTCACAGGGTAGGCAGGGATGTCTCCTGCGCCTCCCACTGGCGACCCTCCAGCGCGTCTGCCTAGATCTTTTGCCAGTCCCTAAACAGGCCCTCAGACTCAAACCAGC
This sequence comes from Graphiurus murinus, assembly GCA_004027655.1. NCBI lineage: Eukaryota > Metazoa > Chordata > Mammalia > Rodentia > Gliridae > Graphiurus > Graphiurus murinus. The sequence continues at coordinate 64,826 of PVLC010005800.1, read as the reverse complement.
TGCCAATCAAAAGGTCGGCTATGCAAGCCGAGCTCCCCTGAAGCCCCCTTGGGCTTGCTAGGTTGCTGAGAGTCTCCTTACTTGATAAGGCTGTCTTTGAACCTCTTATTTTAGCCTCTCAAGTACTGGGATTATAGGTGTGTGCCATCATGCCCTGGTGTTCACATTTTAATTATAATGTGCACTGTATCTCTAACCAGGAACTGGTTATTGAGTTTATTTTGTTTTGTTGGTAGGTAGGGAAAAGGTATTTCTTTTGTTCTTTTTTGGGGGGGAAGGGAAATGGGAAACATTAAAGTTTTTAGGAAAAAAATATATGAGGAATTAATTATTAACTACCCAAACCATCAGTCTTTGTGAGGTAAAAGAAATAAAATATTAGGTAGAAAGGAGATAAATTAGGAAGAAAAGGGAAAATATAGTTTTAAAATCTAGAAACTCCACGATCCTGATCCTTAGCCTCACCTTAGAGACCCTGCTCTTTCTTAGACAAAAGCCCTTATTGGGCAACACTTTTAATTGTAATAGCACACCTGGCCTGTCCTTTTCTTAGGCAAAATTCTTCTATAGGCTTGGTCTATACACTTTTAATAATAATAATAGCCCATCTGGCTTGTCCTTTACTTGGGTCCTCATTAGACCTGGCCTACACCTTATAATCATAATGGTCTGGATTCACACCTGAAATTCCTGAGATGCCTGACAAACAAACAAACAAGCAAACAAACAATCCCAAAGGAAGTCTCACATTTGTCAAGCCATACACCCCAGTTTCATGCCTCAATTCCCTGGGATTCTTTTTTTTTTTTTTGCAGTATTGAAGATGGAACCCAGGGACATTCTACCTCCAAGCTACACCCTCAGCCCTGTTTTTTTTTTATTCTTTATTTTGAAACAGGGTCTCACTAAGTTTCAGAGGGCCTCATTAAGCAGCTGAGGCTGGCCACGAACCCAGATCCTCCAGTCTCAGCCTCCCAAATGCTGGGATTCCAAGCATGAGCCACCATGCCCGGCTCCCCTGGGATTCTTTAAAAAAAAGAAAAGAAAAGAAAAAATCCTCAAAGAATTCTCATCTTTTGTCAAAACTCAGCACCCACCAATAAAATGGTGAGAATCTGAAAATTCAAAGAAAGGAGACCAGCCATCCTGATGAGGTAGCTTAAAAGTGGAATGTTAGGTAGAAGGAGGTATCGGGAGAATTCATAAAAATATAAGTTTTTAGCCTTTTTAAAAACCTGGAGAGTGTTAATCCAAAACTCTACCCCTGGGAAGTTTTCTTTGTTTTGGCCCAAGAGAGACGTACCGCCAAATTCCGGAAGAGCCCAGCCCACCTAAGCAGCACACACCTGGAAAGAGGAGGAGCCAGCTCTCACCTGGAGCTCAACCTATCGATTACGTGGAACCTGAGAGAGAGGGGCTGGAAATGAGGACCTCGCCCTCTCATATACCCCCTGGATTTCCACGTGTTCCCTCTCTTGGCGCTTGCTCTTGATCGGGAACATGCCCTAGGACTTGGTCATGGGGGACCCCTGTCTCCTTTTTCCTTTTTTCTCTGCATCCCAGTTTTTCCTTCCCAGTTTTTCCTTAAATTAAACCTGCCAGATGTTGTAAATGATATGTGTTAAAATTCTTTTTTTCACAATATCAAGAACCTGGATTTTATATTACCTTATTTTTGGGGTACATTCGGCACCCCATCACAATCCCATATCCCCATGCCCACCATGTGCCCTGAGCTATCCCCTTCACTAGGTCCCCTATAAGAAAAGAATTACAAAGATCCCAAGGGCCTCTCACACTTTAGAGGTGGCCCGCATTCTCCCTTGAGTGTGTATCCCCACACATTCCTTTTCTGTGCTAAAATTTTCCTGTGCTAAAATTCTTTTTGCTATGGAAGCCAAGGACCCCGAGGGTCCTGAAGTGAGTTTCCCATCCCCAAATCTCGGAACTCCTCAGGACTCTTCATGGAATTATTGTGTTTTCCCATAACATAAAAATTTGGTGTCCAATGTGGAGATTCAGAGACATTAACACTAGTAAGTCTACTAAAATGGTTTTGTTGTTGTTGTTGTTGTTGTTTTAATCTCTATTTGTGTGTTTGTGTGTGTGTGTGTGTGTGTGTGTGTGTGTGTGAGAGAGAGAGAGAGAGAGAGAGAGAGAGAGAGAGAGAGAGAGAGAAAGAAATCCCTGTCCTTCACTTTCATGGACCAAAAGAATATAAACTTGGTCTCCCCTCTGGCCATGGCTCTCCAATTCATGGATGGTAAGGGAAATTCCCTATGCCATGCATATCAAATGGCAAGGAGGATGCTAGCTGATGCTGTCCCTAGAGGCCTGGTGAGAGTCTCTGAGCTCAAGTGCTGCACAGGAGCTCAAATGGTCCCTCTTTTTTTTTTCTTTTCCTTTTCTTCTTTTTCTCTGTTGTAGGACCTCCTATAGGCTTCTTAGTTGTCTGTTGGTATAAGTTTTGCTTCTAAAACTAATCTCTCTCTCTCTCTCTCTCTCTCTCTCTGTGTGTGTGTCTGTGTCTCTGTCTCTCTCTCTGTCTCTCTCTCTCTGTCTCTGTCTCTCTCTCTCTCTCATTTTCTGATCAAACCCATTCTTCATTAAAAAAATAAGTGCTTAAAAGCACCAAACATGGGGCTCACCCTTTTAGGCTAACACATCCTATTCCTGGGTCAGAAGGAACTTGCCACTCATCGGGAAAATAGCACATGAGGGAATTGGTCTCCTGCATTTTTGAGCACCCTCATAGTTTGCCAACTGTGGGGTCCTTCCAAGACATGTGTGAAAGGGAACTGACTCTGATGTGAAAGTAAGAGGAGCTGCCGTGGGATAACGCGGTCCCACTCGTGGGTCCTTGGCCTCCGTGATAAAAAGAATTTTAACACGTGCCAGTCAGGAACAACAGGCAGGTCTTTATTCAGGGAGATCAGGGAAAACAGGCAAGCGGAGATCTTCTGAGTCACGGAACAGGAGGGCAAGCCGAGAGCACAAAGGCCAAAGTCTTTGCCTCCTTAGTCCTTATATTCAAGGGGGTTGGCCTAAAAGTCCGGAACACAGGTATAGGTGGTCGTCCAAAAGAGGGTGGGCACAGGAAAGGTTGGATCCTCCTCTTCCTCAGGTTTCAAGATGGATCTGACCTTGGCTGTGAATCTCAGGTGTGGGGGCAGGGCTTCCGGGGATTAGGATGTGGGGCTTCTTAAGAAACTTCCAAGGGGTGGAGTTAGCTTAAAACTCTCCAGATTTTAAAATCTATATATTTTTTCCCTTTTCCTCCTGATGAGGTAGCCTAGGAAGCGGAAAGTTAGGTAGAAGGATGGTATCGGGAGAATTCATAAAAAAATATAGTTTTAATATAGCTTTTAAAAAAAAAATCTGGAGAGTAAAGCTAACTCCACCCCTTGGAAGTTTTCTTTGTTTCCTGTGTAAGGATAGAAAAATTAAAATACTACTAGAATGCAGAAGCCCAGGTCCCCCTTGGGTTTCAGAAGAGTCCAAGCCCCCCTTAAGCTCTCTGACAATGATAAAACATTAAGTAAACATCTGAAAATGGAATGTTAGCCATAGGTTTGCAAATGTCTGCTCTGTACTTATCTGGCCTTTCGGGGCGCTGTGACTCTGACTGTTCAAAATGTTTTTAAATTGTTAAAATTGTTATGACCAGTGTATATCTCAAAATGCTTATGTTTTATGTCTTAAAATACTTACCCCTCTAACCCCTCCCAACTTGTAACTTTCCATCCTTAGAATTCCCCTGCCAGTTTCCCCTTTAAAAACCCTGCTTACTGTAGCTCGGGGCCCTTCTCCTCTGTCCCTGTTTTGGGATATGAGGGGGGCCCTAGCGCGCTAGTTAAATAAAACACCTCTTGCTAATTGCATCAAGTGATGACTCTCTTGATTGATTGGGGTGAGTGCTGAGACCCGAGGAGGGGTCTTTTGGAGACCTTACACCTGCACTGCCAAACTCCGGAAAAGCCCAGCCCCCACCTAAAGCCCACATCCATACTGGAACCTGGAAAGAGGAGGACCCAACTTTTCTGTGACCTGCTCCCACCTGAGGAGCACACCTATCGCCCACCTGAAACCTGAGGAAGGGGGCTGGGGAGAAGAGGACCTCGCCCTCTCTTATATCTTTCTGCACCTCCGTTTGTGAGCCCCTTTTTTCTCTCTCCCTCGTGGGACATGCACTTGGACTTGTACGGGTGACCTATGTCCCTTTCCACTCCCCTTCCCTTTTTATTCCCTTTTCTCTCAGTTTTCCCTTAAATTTTAATAAATCCTGCCAGATGTGTTTTTTTTGGTTTTTTTGGCGGTACTGGAGATTGAACTCAGGGGCATTCTACCTCCGAGCTATACCCCCAGCCCTATTTTTTATTCTTTATTTTGAAACCGAGTCTCACTAAGTTGCGGAGTGCCTCACTAGGTAGCTGAGGCTGGCCGAGAACCCGGATCCTCCGGTCTCAGCCTCCCAAATGCTGGGATTACAAGCGTGCGCCACCACGCCCGGCTCTGCCAGATGTTTTGACTGGTATGTGTTGAAATTCTTTTCTTCACGATACCAAGAACCTAGATTTTGGGGAACACGCCGTACCCCATAACACTCCCAGTGTCTCCTTCCTACCTAAATTTTATTCTTCCTATTCTACCTCATCAGAGCTACCTTCATTAAAGCACCACATTTTTCTGTAGGAACTGACAAAGCATCCTGAGTTAAGGACCTGAGCTGGCTCAGAGGATCTGATAGGGGCTAATAGAACACTCTGAAACTGCATATTGGGGTCAAGGATGCTTGAATCACCAATAATTTGCAGTTGATTGAGCTGCACATCTCCATGGCAGGGACACCGACAATAGGTAGATTGACATCGGAGACAGATACTGATCTCATCCCGATAGTCTTTTTGCTCTGTCTCATTTGCTTGATTCAAAATTCTAGTTTTATGGGGTTTTTTCCCCTTTTCTCTTTTCCTTTTCATATTAACTAAGGAAGTCCTTGATGCATGCAGATTGACAAGATCATGAGTAATTCTACTTCTGTCCCTAAGAACTCACCCCTGGGGTGCATATTAAATAATTAAATTCATTTTAAAATAGAGGATATAAAGAAAGAGAGGCTTTTTTTCCCCCTGTAACATACTCTGGGCTCAATATGAATTAAAAGGTGGAGAGAAATGGCCTTAAAATGGGACTATAAGTTTTACCACTATAAATCAGCTTGATTTGTTGTGTAAGCAAGAAGGAAAGTTTACAGAAGTCTTAAATGCTCAGACTTTTATGGCCTTACACCTAAATCCAAAGTTATATGAAACTTGTAAGATTTTTATATGCACATACTCCTCGTAAATTAAAAGGGAAGAGCCAGACCCAATGGAGGATTTATTAAGTGCTCCAAATCGGTATCCTCCTCTGCAGCTCCATTAGGGGTGGAGATTTAACCCTCTGCCATGGCCAGAAATGGGCCAATGATAGCTCTCCCTATTCTTTAGAATCCAGGTGAACCATGCAGCTCATGTCTGACTAGCTCTCTATGCTTTCTGAACTTAGGAAACCTGCTGCTACAGCCATCTATTTATATGTAAATTTAGCTGTTAGAAATAGCTTTCTGACTGCATCCAGTACTGGGATCCCTGCATCCAATCTGCACCCCTTGCATGGCTGCATCTCCACGTCAACTACAGAGAAAACTTTTTTTCTCATGGGACTGCGGACTGCGGACTGCCTGGCCGAATTCCTGCGTGCCTGTGTGCATTTGTGCACCTCAGCTCTGGGCACCAGTGGCAGTGCCCTGTGGCCCAGCCAGGCTAGCTCCTGTGACCAGTGGAGGCACAGCCCAGGGTGGCCCCCATCACAGCAGCATTGGTGGGTGATTGGAGGCCCAGAAGCAGTCGTGGGCAGGTCACTGGCACCACCCAGTCCCAGCTGCCAACTCTCACCAGCCCACTCCGTGGGGATGTGGCTCCTGACCGACTCGGGTGAGCTGCTGTGGCAGCAGCAGGGACTGCATCTGCACTGGCAGTGTCTGTCCCCAGCAGCTGCAGTGATTCTTTTTTGTTCCATGAAAGTAAAGGACAGGAATTTTACACACACATAAATAAAACATTTCAAAATGGAGAAAAAAGTCAAAAACATTTTAGTAGATTTACCAAGGTCGATGTCTCTGAAAGCCCAACTTTGGGTGCCAAGGATGTTATGGTTCGGTGCCACTGTGTAGTAGGTTATTGTCCTATGCCCATTTAGAAAAAATGAGCTGGGACAAGCAGTTGCAAAGCTTAAGGAGGATTTATTAGAAGCAGAAGCGAGAGTGCTACAGCAGAGAGAAATGAAGTGAGAACACTGGTGCCCTCCTTGATCCCCAAGTCTTAAATAGGATTTGTTATTGGGTTCTCATGACAACGGGGCAATGGCTTACTTTTGCATTCTTGCCTTCTTTCTGTACAAGAATGGGCCAGTCTGACATCACAAATCAGGATTTAACTACCTGAGAAAATACCATGCTGCCCCAGCTCTGTAAGAAGTTGCTTGTTTTAACCCTTTTAATTCCTGCTTGGCTTCAGGACAGGGCGTGGTATCCATAACTTGATCAGCCTCCAGCCTTTTTATTTCCTATTTTGAAGCAGAGTCTCACTAAATTGCTCAGGCTGACCTTGAACTTGTGATCCCCCTGTCTCAGTCTCCCAAGCACTGGAATTACAGTCAGTTTATAATCACATCTTTGAAATAGTAATTAGCGGTTTGTTGCAAATTGCTGATCCTGAGGATGCAATAGGAATAAAATGAGGAAAATATGTATGCTTTGACAAACATGTTAACACAGATAAGGATTGAAAAGAAACAGAGATAAAAGTGGTTGTACATAACTTGTAGAGTTATGTGTACATTTTTTAAACATTTCATTTTTGCAACAGAAATGTGTTCGAAGACACATGTCATTTAGGGTAACTTGAATCCATGTTCCTGGGCCATGGCCACTCACATTTGGCTCAGAGGAAACTATTTTCTTATTTCCTTTAAAGCAGAGTTGTTATTTTATGTTAACAGGACACAAGAGGAGCCACCACTCCTGATCTAGGTCTGCTTACTGGGAGGAGGGGCTTCTGGAGCCAGGAACTAGTAAGAACATTTCTGTCTCTCTCTCTCTCTGTCTCTCTTTTCTTTTCTTTTTGCAGTACTGGGGATGGAACCCAGAGCCTCAAACATGCTAGGCAAGTGCTCTACCAATAAACAACACCCCCAGCCTCAGATGGGAACATTCCAACCATAACTGGAAGACTGCTGGAGACTCAGCCCAGGCTAGCCTGAGAACTAAGACTAAGATTGGGGGCCCAATCTTTGGGGGACACAATTCTAGGCGCTTAATCTCCAGGACCCCCCAACAAGTTTCATAACTGAAATCAGAGAAAAATTCCCTGTGGTCAGGCCAGGGAAGAGAAAAGTAATTAGAGTACTTTGAAATACAAACAACAGTATACCCAGCAAGCTGGCCTTCAAGGAAAGTGACTTTAGTAGGGCCATATCTGCCTGGGGTAGGGAATGGGGTGGGGTAGTATTCCATTGCTCCTGCCCAATCCAGGCTAAAAAATGCTTGTGGAGACCACGACCCAGGAAGGACTTCCTTAACATTGCTTCAAGGCAGGTTGACTTGTAAGAAAGAAAAAAAAAAATTTCTGTTGAAGTTATAAGATCATATAAAAGCTGACCATATCCATTTTGTAACAGTAGATTTTGTAACATTTTGGTACACGTGCCTATATGCTTTGCTCTCAGAAGTATAATTTTCCTATTTCTCCTTTGTTCTAAAGAAAAAATTTGCCCAGTGAGAGACAAGCCAATCAGGTTAAATTGTGAGGTCTCACTCTGACCAATGGGGGACGACACAGTGGGCTTTGAGCTAGGCAGGATAAAAGGAAGCACACACTGCCTGGCCATTTTTATGGTGTGCACGCAACCTTCTGCACAGAAGTAAAGTGCCTTGCTGAGTTACTTTTGAGTTCATGGGTCTTTATTTAATACTCCCCTAAAATCTGTTTCTAACATACTGACAACAGATTCCCTACGGTTTTGTGTGTTGGAGAACATTTATATTTCTCCTCCACTTTTGAATAATTTCACTGGATACAGAATTCTAGGCTGGTGGTTTTTTTCCTTCAACACATTAAATATTTTACTTCACTCTCTTCTTGCTTGCATGGTGTCAAAAGACAAAAACCATGAAACTTTATCTGAATTTGTTTTATTTTCAATTCTAAAAGTGGGCAATGCTTCATTCCATAGAGTGGAATGAGTGTTCAATGAGCCTTGCAGAGGAGGTTGGCTTCATTGGCAGAAAAGGGCTGAAGGAAGTAGAAACTGGGTGCTGTGCATGGTGGCACACACCTGTAATCTCGGCGAGAAGATGGAAAGTTCTAGACCAACCTGAGCAACCTAGTGAGACTTTTTCTTAACATAAAAAGTCTGGGGATAAAAAAGGGCAGGGGACATAGCTCAGTGGTAGCACACCTGTCTAGCATGTGTGAAGCTCTGAATTCCATCCTTAGTACTGCAAAGAATAAAATAAAATAAAGGAAGCAGAAAACTTAATTTGTTTTAAACATGATTACTTGTTGGGAGCCTTCTTGGCCCACACAGCACTGAGGTTACCTTGGACCGGCTTGGGTCGGCACATAGTGCTCAGCCAAGTGGAACTTGTTTGCATGCAAATAAGTTTCCAAGGACCAGATGGGACCAATAAGCACTTGTAGACCATGATGCAACTTCCTTATTTCTCAGAATTATTTACCTTTTCCTTCCCTGAACTTAACTCATGACTGCCTTGCTATTTTTCCCTGGACTTATCCCATGACTGCTTTATTGGCTCCTGTGTTTAATCATTTTTACAATGCTTTGATTAAATCCTCGATAAAAGAAAGACTCTGGCTGAAGGAGAGCAGAAGACTTTCTGTCTTCTCCCCAGTCACCCTGTATCTCTAATACTTGACTATGAGTCATTCATGCACATGCTTCTAATCGCAACATTCATGGTAATTGCTTTTAAAAAAACACTTAACATTTTACACTGGAAAAAGAATTTTACAATGGGAATTTTAATATCTCTCTCTCTCTCTCTCTCTCTCTCTCTCTCTCTCTCTCGTGTGTGTGTGTGTGTGTGTGTGTGTGTTACTAGGGATTGAACTCAGGGGCATTCTATCTCTGAGCAACAACCCCATCCCTATTTTATTCCTTATTTTGAAACAGAGTATCACTCAGTTGCAGAGAACCTCTCTAAATGGCTGAGGCTGGCCCTGAACCTGTAATCCTCCTGTTTCAGACTCCCAAGTAGTGGGATTACAAGTGTTCACCACCACACGTGGATGGTATGCCGGCATTGGAAAATTGCTCCAGTATTAATTTCCAAAATGTAAAAAGCAGTCAGAGTTTGGGTGCTGTGCAAGCACTTAGGGAGGGAGGTGGCAGCCTTTCCTCAGACCCCCCCCCTCTGCCTTTTGTCCTAATGTTTACCCATACTCAAGGCTTTATCCCTAAAAATACTTAGAAATAACTAAAAAAAACCCTAAGATCACAGTGATTCTGCCGTAAAGATAGCAAGAACCTTATTAAACCTTGCTCTTAAAAATTACACACAGATAACTTGCTCCTAAAAATGACACACAGCTACACGGTTGTAATCAGGGCTTCTGTTGGGTCTCTGTTTCCCTCTTATTCTTTATAACTCAGCCTTGGTATGGGAAATGTAAACTCTGTGTTACTTCAAAGCCTCCATAGTTCATGAGTAACCAATACAGGAAGCTAGGTAGATTACTGACCCCTGCACTTAGTAAGTATACTACTCAGAGACAAGGAGGCACCACCTGGCAAAGAAAAAAGTGATTAGCCCGTTGCTTTGATAATGCTGATAAGACCATGCCAATACGAAAGCTGTATTTAAAGGCTGGGGTCTAAGGTGGGGGGCAGAGTTCCATCTTCGGGCTCTCCAGCCTGTCTGACAGGCACGTTGCTTTCCTTGTCTTCCCTTTCTATTTTCTACTGACTTTGTTAAAGCTGCACCAAGCTGTCTATACGTTTTTTTTTTTTTTTTTTGCGGTACTGGGGATTGAACTCAGAGGCATTCTACCTCCGAGCTATACCCCCAGCCCTATTTTTTATTCTTTATTTTGAAACCAAGTCTCACTAAGTTGCGGAGTGCCTCACTAGGTAGCTGAGGCTGGCCGCGAACCCGGATCCTCTGGTCTCAGCCTCCCGAATGCTGGGATTACAAGCGT